>WEDG01006454.1:0-34294 GCA_017591395.1 Schistocephalus solidus
TGGTACCAAGGATCGTGAAGAGAACCATATTCAGACATAAAGGTATTAAAGTTTTCCAGAGCGTCAAGGTCTAATTTCTTTATCCTTAAGGTGGGTTGCTCTAGTGAAAGTTTTACGCGAAGAGGATGTTTGCATCTAAGCACTGACTGGGGTTTCATATTGATTTTTAAAATATAAGTATTTTTTTCAAATCGATAATACGAAAAGGAAAAAAATTGTCACTAGTGACGTTTTTGCGGAATAAAAAGATGTAATATTTGAAATATGTGTTTTAAGCAAAGCACTGCAAGCGAAAATCTGCTAGGTAAAGAGTTTAAACTGAAAATAGAATTAGCGAAGAGACTATGCCGGATGAATAATTATATCAACTGGTATACCAGTTGCTGCAAATTATTATTCGCTGGAAATAAGGTAAACTTGCAAAATTTTAACTATATTTCTAGAATTAATCTTTATATTCCGTCCTTTTGACGTAAATCAGCGAGAAATTTAATGAGGCTATGTAGGGTGAAAAAAATCAATAAATTTATATTTTACCCTTTTGCAATTGCAATAACTGCAAGTGTGTGCAGCTGATAATGAAGTAGAAATACAATAAATTGTCAATAATTGAGCGAATATTTTCAACAGGAAACGAAGACATCGGTTTAAATTTCGATAATTCACTAATCTTAAAATTTGAACTAACCACCTTCGACCTTGACCTTGACCTTCAGAAACCGAAAACGTGCCCGCTAAAACTAATCGTCCTCAATGCCAGATCTCTGCTTAATAAGATGCGTTTGCTCCAGACTCTGGTTTTCATCCACCGCCCGGACATTGTAATAGTTACAGAGACATGGGCAACACCCTGTGTATCCGACTCCGAACTCTCTATTCTAGGCTACGCTTACATTCGGAATAATCGACACGAGGGCCGCGGCGGAGGAAGCTCTATTTATGTTAAGCAACCACTTACATTTTTTCAATTGGACTATGGCCAATTTACCGCGGTATAGGAGAGCTGTTGGTTCCGAGTAGTTCTAAAAGATAACTACTCTTTACTCGTTGGTAGTGTCTATCGCCCACCCAATGCCAGCGATTATTACGATCTTTGTATTTCGCTGACATTTCACGCTGCAGCTGACTTAAATCTGAAGTACTGTTTGATTGCAGGTGACTTCAATCTTCCTGAAGTTCACTGGTTTCCAACTTCCAATCCTGCAAGGTTCGTAGACCTACTTGAGGCCATAGATATAGGCATGTGGGACCAGGTAGTTGATTTTCCCACCCGAGGATCAAACAAACTTGATCTTATTTTTTGTAGAGGTTGTCAGCCATCGTCAGTGTCACCTTTAGATCCACTTGGAAATTCTGATCATACTTTAGTTCTTTCTTCACTAGAACTAGAGGCTGCTCAAACGTCTTCCAAAAAATATAGGCTTTTCCGTGATTTTAGATCAGCAAATATGAGGGAATTGCTAACACACCTAAATTCCCACGACTGGACTAACTTTTTTGTATGTTCGGATGTGAATGTTTTTATTGATACTTTTTACAAAGTTCTAGGTCCACTCATTTATCGTTTTGTTCCCCGTAAGAAAATAATTAATGTCAAGGATGAAGTCTACCTCCCTTTATCATTCCGCCGTAGACTGCGTAGACTCTCCCGTCGTTTTCATCTACAAAACGACACCTCCGTCCTGCCCTTGATCCAGCAAAATCTTTGAAGAGGCTAAGAGGGGCTGTCTAACGAAAAACGACAAGCCGATGAGGTTACCTTTGCCGAAAACCCTTCGTTAAATGTTGCGAAGCTCTTTTCGCGCACAGGTAAAGCGCAGAGAAAAAGGCAGCACCCTGTACATCGAGACGCCTTAGGAAACCCAATAGCTGACGCTAAGTTGACTGCTGATAGCTTCAATGCTTTCTTGTCTGGAACGTTAAGTGAACATACTGTCGCCCTCTTTCCTAACATCCGGGTTTGGACCGGTAACGTCCTCTAAATCATAACTTTTACCCTCTGGGACGTGACCGTAGCCATTCGGCGTTTTCGTCAATCCTACAGTCCTGGACCAGATGGCGTCCCGGTCAGCGTTCTAAAGGCGGATGCAAACTATATATTTCCGTCCCTTCTGTATAAGATATTTTATATTGCTCTTGAAAGTAAAACTTTCCCTATTTTATGGAAGGAATCGCACATACTTCCTATTCCCAAACACGGCCGACCTACGTCATTTGACGACTTTAGGCCAATAAATACACTACCAGCAGTCTCGAAGATCTTCGAGACCTTGATCAAAGACAAGATGATGTGTCACCTAAGAGAGAATAACCTTCTTAATGGGGCTCAGCATGGTTTTCTCGAAAAAAGGTCTTGTGACACTTGCCAGCTCTCTTTCTTTGATCATGTGCTACAATCTAGAGACAGCGGTTTTGTAATTTACACCGTTTACTTCGATTTCACTAAGGCTTTTGATCGTGTTGACCATGATCTTCTCCTGCTGAAACTTGCCTCCTTCGGCATAGGTAACAAGCTTCTGAACTTAATATTTTCCTATTTGAATGCTCGCGCACAACGGGTTAAAATTTCTGATGTTATCTCCAACCCCACGCATGTGAGGAGCGGAGTTATTCAGGGCAGCGTGCTCGGCCCGCTTCTTTTTTACCTTTGTCAACGATGTTTCCTGATTGTTTTTCAGTATGGTAGGCCCTTTCTGTACGCTGACGATTTAAAAGTTGCCTATCGATATAAACCGATTGATCGCAACATCGTGCTTGAGCTCTTAAATACGGATCTTCAGGTCTTCGGTCAGTGGTGTCGCACACGGCACCTCTCACTTTCTTGGCAAAAGTGCTCCGTTATGGTTATTGGCGACAACCATCAGCCCCACCTAAGAATAGAGGGTACCGACGTAAATGTGCCCAGAGTTATGAAGGATCTGGGCATATCATACTCTAATTGTCTTAATCTGTCAGAGCACAGCGCCCAGATTGTCTCGAAAGCACGCCAAACTACTGGGTTTATTCTCAGAAATTTTAAAACCGTCAAAATTAGAATCAGCCTCTATAAAATGTATGTCAGGCCTAGTCTGGAATACTGCTCGTTTCTAATTAGCCTTCTGCACGCTAGTGAACGAAATAAGATAGAATCAGTCCATCACTTCTTTACAAAAAGAGTTTTCTATTCAGATCACCGAAACCTGTCCTACCAACAACGCTGTGAGCTTACAAGCCTTGGCCCGTTATGGCTTCGTAGATTACAGAAGGGACTATTTTTAGTGTTTAAACTACTAAACAGTCGTACATTTAACCCCCTTACATCTCTGAGGCACCTCGACCACTCTCGGCGCACCAGTCATCGAGATGTATTTTTATTTCTTCCTTTGGCACGCACAGTTAGATACCGACAGTTTTTTCGGTAAACGCTATAGCAATCTGGAATAAGCTACCCTAGAAGTATCAAAAATTCAGCAAAGCTATCCCTTGTTTACGCGAACTGTCACTAGTTTTTCTACATTCAGGACACCTTCCAAAACTTTTTGGGTGCTGACTCTGCTGAAACTCTCTTCGGTTCTGATGGCGTTCACGGACTCTGAATCCTGTGCCGGTTTTCATGCTGAGGGGAAAAATTACTGGCTCTGCAGACCTCAATCGGCTTATTTCTCAGTCGACAGCGAACAGCCGCTCGCCGACATACCTGCTGGTGCAGAATACCGGATCTGTAACACTGAATGGAGAGGTTCTTCACCGGGCACCTGTGTTAACGCGTCCCTGTTGAGAACTTTAATTACTCAATCAGCTGCAGTTTTTTCTCCTGAAAAAAACATGAAACAACGATCAGGAGTTTTTTTCACTGTCAGCTTGACCCTCTACTGTATATATTTATATTTTGTTTGACCTTGCCTGTAAACTGGCAATAAATAAATAAAATAAAATAAAAGGGTCTTCTTAGGCAATGGCTAGAACCCTTAAATATGCTAAACTTTACTGAATTACTGAACTAAAATCTGTGTCTGCTCAGTATATTTCAGTATATTTAGGAGTAATAGGCATTGCATATGAAGATCCTTTAAGAAAACCCACAACCGAAATATAGCCATTGACATACATGTTCCTGAAAGGTAGTGAGTAGCATCTTCATTTAGAAAGAAATTAGTTGTGAAACAGTAGTCTAGGCACAGTCATCCTGCAGGACCGACGAGTACCTATGTAAAATAATTGATGTCAACGTTATCTGTATGTATGCGCAAAGCTTTGGTGCGATGTAGCATTGCCTTCCATTAAGAATGAACGGTAATTGTCTTGCGAATATATGTTTATTTATGTTTATGTTTAAATGTGTCTGTCATGTCCACCCGTATGACGTCCTCTGGGAGTCCATTCCAGGCACAGACAACTTGCTGCGAAAACAAATGGCAACTAACATCCAGGTGGGATGAATGTTGAAAGCAGGTAAACGTAGAAGCTTGTATTTCTCGTAGGGATAACCACTGGGATGTGGAAAAAATCCGCAGTGAAGGAATATTTGGATGGCCGTAGAATCGTCAAGTCCAAGTAAATAACTATAAAAATAAAGCAATAGACAAATAACTCGTCAGCTTTCCAAACAAATGTGTTTTCTACACTAAAATAAAGACTAAAACTTCATAAACACAAAGGAGGTGAAATTCAGAAAGCAATTTCAAACCCGCACGCATTAACACCATGTTATTGCAATTCAATGTCGAAAATTTTCAGCAGTTCCCTAGATCAGACCTCTCCGCTTCTGTCATTGGGTAGACTAGGAATAACTTATCTTGATTTACAATTTAAGACTTCGCTTGAAACTAAGACGGTAGTTTGTGTCGCTAACACACCCAGGGCGTCCTTGAAGTTAGTCAAGGCACGAAGGCGCGTAATTCAAATAGCATTGATAAGATGTTTGAGATAGGCAGCTCGTTCACTGGTCTTCAAAATACTGGATGCAGAAGACAAAAAGCACAACACCAATAAATTGACCACAAAACAGTCTAAAATCATAAAGGGTACGTTAAAATCTGACTAACGTGATAGAGAGAAAAATGACTCTAAATAAAAATAAATTATATAATATATTTTTATTTGAAGTCCTTTTTCTCTGCATTAGTTTGGTCAGATTTTAACGGCTTATTACTGTTGATTAGAATTTTTGTTGTAGTAGCAAGTACATAGCGAGGCGACAGTGGGTCGCTGTGGAAAATTCGCGATAGGTGTATCCGAGTAATAGCATATTCTGTCCATGTGGTCACAATTTAAACAACAGCGCACAGCTGCAGTACTGCACTATTCAGCGGCTGCAAGTTAATTCATTAGTGAAATAAGTTTGCATTTGTGACCTACGCATGGTTACACATTCTCATTCTACTGTCCTCCGGCGCACCCACCCAAATTAATAATTTCGTAAATTCCTAGTCCACCAAAATCACATGTCCTTTAAGCATTGTATTTTCGTTTAATGTTTACCAAAATAATGAAAAAAAGAAAAATATATCTGCGGTAAATATATATATATATATATATATATATATATATATATATATATATATATATATATATATATAGTAGTTAAAAACGTCTGCCTCTTAATCCATGCCATTATCATGTTAGGGTATTGGGAGTGTACAGATGGTAAAGCGGCTGAAGAACGGGAGTTGAGGAGGCGTCAGTGATTTTGAAGGAAGGGCACCGACTATCTCCACTTGGTAATACGAACGTCATCCTGGACCCCACAGAAAGATTACTACGGTGATACAAACCAAGCCTTATTTAGTCTCTAATAGTGCACTACAGTATGCTAGGACCCTGAAAAGATCGTTTTTATAACAAGGCTTTCTGAAGACATAAGCAGTTTCAAAAGCTGGCAGGCGCCCATATTTGATCTCGCTAACCGGATAGTTAAAAGGGTATAACACAGTATCTAACTGCAAGCAATCGATATTGACATTGGTGAGACTCGCCAGTCCTGTCTGCGCCTACGCACACAAACTTCACACCACACATTTTGCTTGTCAAGGCCGGTAATGTGATAGTCCGACTACAGCCAGTGAACATTGCTTTTTAATCCCGATCTCTATGATGCAGACAGTCGTTTAAAACAATTATCTGGCGACGTATTCGCTAGCAGTGTGTGTCTTAGTCTCTGAGTTGCTGGTGGCACAATCCATGTGAAAAAAATGGCCCATAGATCTGGAGTGCGTCGGCACCCAACCAAATGATTAGGAATGACAGGTTCCTTGTTGAGGTCTTTTCATAACTCGAAAATTCACGGTGCTCTTCCTATCTCAAACACCTGCGCAAGAACTTTTATCGACAGGAAATAACGTGGTTTTAAATATCAGAATAAATATACCTAGAAAATTCTGCTTTAAAAGAAATATAATTTTCGTTCAACGGCACAGATGCTGACACGTCCGTCAATTCGACGAATATGGCACGGTTACTGCTGTAGTGATGATACAAAAATCAGACCACATGCGAAGCCCTTAAATCCCGTCTATACCACGTAGGATTACGATTTAATTATATTATCAACATAGTTATGGCCCAGACTGGACCTCCAAGTTGCGTTACATTAAACCATATAGAAATGAGAATCAGAAAGATGAGAGACTCTGGCCCGACAAAACGACACATCTGAGGACGTTCAAAGGTATATTTAAATAGCCCGTTTTCAATATAACTATGCAACCGCTAGAATACTATGCTCAAAAGAAATTTCCAGAATGGACCTTCTACGATAACAACTTTCATCATGGGAAAAGATGTCTTTTCGACGGCCACCACAGTCGTTCGGAATACTGTCATAATGTTGTTATGTGCTTAGGACAAGAAAAGCGAGGTATGTATCCTGCCTTGTATGTCATATTTAGACCCCTCAGCACGACAAAATAGGCTGGAATGATTTTTGTAAATACAAGCTTCCGGTCGAGTTTAGGTGCCGTCAACCAATAGGAGGCACTGGTGAATAGTAGAAGCTACCGGACAGACACCTCTCACTTAAGAGGGAGACAACCAGTAAAGACAAGCGAGACCGAGATGGTTATTTTTAGCAGAAAAGTCGTCATATTACGACGTTTGGGAACACCTGAGGCATAAACCCACGCTCGTGGCTCAATGTTTAGAGCGTTTCATTAACAAGTCAAAGAGAGCAGGTTCGGGTTTCAGGTACCCCCAAACATGTACATGAGTCGCTGACGTCGAAATAGCTATCTTAGTCTGCTTGCCTTCTTCGGTGGTAGCCTTTGGCATATATTCTTACTATTCCCAATGCTAGTGACCACGGCACTCCAGGTCGAGCCACAAAACAGTGATAAAAGAACAGTAAATGTGCGGTCGCATGAGATGTCAACCGAAATTCTGAAATGTGTCTTCGAGTTGAACAAAGTACGTAAGTAAGGTTGAAATATTGATTATTTTGCAGTCTAATCTAAAGAAATCTCGGCTTGGTCAAAATTCCGGCTTTTGAAAGAGCATTTCACGTGGATTTTCACTGTCATTATTCATTCAAATATTTTATACAGAAAAATATCGTTTGTTGTAATCTTTTGGTAGTCAAGCACACCTTCGAATTATATGCTTGAAGAAAGCGTATCTTTCCGTTTTAAAAACTTCTAAATAGCTGAAGAATTTGAACCCTATCTGCCATTGAACTTCAATTCAAGGTTTCAGAAATACATTGCTTGAGAAAAATCACACATTTCTCTACGCTATGAGAAAGAAATCAGACAATACACGTAAAATTGTGCAATGGATGTAGATCATGTAGGAAACATTAATAAATTGACGGATAGGATGTAGTAATAAAATTAAGTAACCATTTGTAGGCGGGCAGAAAGAAGCTTGTTCAGTATGACAATTCTACTGACGAAATTTGTTCGAATCAAAAACTCATTACAGAATTTCGGTTGAAATTTCGTGAGATAAAACATTTAATGCAGATCCTCAAACACGATCGACGACGGCCTTTTATTTTTTTGTTATTGTCTCCTTAGTGCTGCCAAACGTTTTGAACGACGAGCGAAAGATCTTTCGGGCTACAAACAGAACAAGTCTATCTACTGTTCGTCAGAAAAAGCGAAACACCTTTCTAGGGTTAGTTATCTTCCTGCATAATTGTCCACTGAAGTTGTACGACTTGCTAACACAGTTTTTTTCTTTTCCGTCAATTTTACAGTGGCACGGCGCTAATTCTTCCGAAAATTAAAATGTGAGTGGCTTTTACATAGGTTTTCCCGCATTACCAGAATAACCGAGGGATTTTTTTCCTTGACAGGACGACAGCCCAGACCAAGGCTGATGTTAGAGCTCTGGACATTTGGATACCATCGCAAACACTGGCAGCAGAGACCGCATCTATTATGTTTCCCACAAAGAAGAGTTAAGTACGGAACTCACTAGCAGAAAAAAGGGTCGTAAAACAAAAATAAAGAACCCGACAATTTTGGTCATTTTTCTTATAACGAACCGAAATACAGACGACTCGAGGACATTAATGAAAAAGGCACAATTTGGGACAGTGCGCCCGTTGGAAAACTTGCAAAACTGGAAGGGATAAAATATACAGGAAGACAAAGTTCGGTCAGTAGCCGTACTTGGCATTGAGGTCCGTAATTCCGTCGCCAGTCTGATCTGAAATTTTTGTAGAACAACAAGGATGGGAAACGAAAGACAGCATAAATGCAAATGAAGATACAAGGAGTATACGCCACGTGTGGTATCCTTTGTTGCTAACATCATGTCGTGCATTTTATAATAAATACTGCGGATATCGCTGAAAAGAGCATCCTACAGGTCCTACCGAACGCTTTCTCAAGGGAATTTAAGTCTCTCCAGTATAAAAAAGCAAGTAACGCACTTTTTGGTGGCACCCAGAGAGCGTAGTCGGGATCGGTGACGTCATACTCGTCTGACCCTGGAGGATGGGCATTTGTCGTCTAAAGGAAAAAGCATTACCGTGAATTTCAGAAGTAGTCAACGATGTCATTAGCCATGGAGGCAGCTACCAGTATAATTTCACCTTCATGGAACAAAGTAACGATGAGCATTTAAAGAGAAGAACATACTTTTAAACAGTCTAAGGGGTGGCGTAGTCAAAGATTCGAAATATTAATCATGGTTAGCATTCTATCGTCGAGAACTGTGTATGCACTGTGGGATACCACGGAAGGGGAAAAAATAAACTTCCTTTCGCGAAAATTACGCCATCGTCTTGTGGCTGCTTGTCCACGAGAACCGGACTGCTTACTTCACAGCTTTATGCGGGGCTAGCGCAATACAAAGCCATGCGTTTAAGGCTTAAAGAGGGACTTAAACGGACCCAGAAACTACACAGCCAAGTAAGAAGACGCTGAGATACCTGTGGGACCTCCGCCGCTGGTTGCGGACTTTCTGGCGCGGGGTCCGGGACCGTTGAAAGCACAGAAGGCGGAAGTTGCGGTCCTAGTGGTGGACGCTGTGCAGGGGGCTCTGCCACCACTTCCAAAGGCGGTCGCGGCTGTGTGTTTTCAGTGTGGTCTTCTCTGGTGCTCTGTCTGCCGTCGTAACTTGACATTCTGTGGGTTTTGGTGGTACGGGTGGTAGGGCATTGGCAGAATTAAGGGTATCCTCTTTTGAGGTTGCTGTTGATTTCAACACTACAGTACCGGATACATCAGATTCTACAAAACCGATCAGGCAGAATAAGCCGTGACTTTTACTCATCCTAGAGCAGGAAGCTTTTGGATATCTATGATTAGATATGTTAATAAAGGTATAGGAGCCCCAACTGCTTACCGCTGACGTCAGTGGTCGGCGCTGAGACCTCCTGCTTCTCCTCGTCATCCTCAAACTCGGGCCGAAACTCCTCCGTTTTGGCCTCTTTGAAGGAACTAATTTTTACCTAGGGGTGAAAAAAGTGGCAGGTTGATAAAGGTGCCTGCAGTTACTGCTTTCTATTAGAAGTAGTAGAAGAGGTCAATGAAGTTTCAGCGTACCTTGATGGAGCTTGGGAGGAGTCGCTTTAGTGTATTTAACTTGCTTTCACTTCGTTTCTGTTCAATCAATGACTCGCAGCTAAAGTGGCAAAAAAAACAGAAAAATGGTCGCCCATTTTTCATTTGATCTGAAGTTTTCGGTATATTGTATGCGTCAAGACTTGCACCTAACAAAAGAATCTGGTATGTACGAATTAAGGAGGAAGACGTTACGCACTGCGGTTTTTGCCGATAATAAACTGGTTTTATAGCACAGCACACCACCACCACCTAGGCCACAAACACTGGCTAATAAACCACTGATTTACACTTATCCCATCCTAGCAGACTGTCCCACTCAGTCCTGTGAAATGGCATAGCAAATTATTCCAATTTTTGCTTCCATCATCTCCTTACTATCAATTGTTTCCCGATTAGCGTTGGTGGGGCCAACCCCATGTGCGACACTCCAGGGACCAACTCTAAATCCTTGGCCAGCCACAGCACCATCATCATCATCGTCATAATCATCATCAAACTCAGCCCATCCTAGCAGACAGTTCCACTCAGTCGTGGGAAAAGGCATGTCCAGGTTTTTGCTTCCATCATCTCCTTACTATCAATTGTTTCCCAAGTAGCATCATTGTGAATTAAACTCCCTGACGTGGGTAATACTTCTAGGAACAAGACAGGTATGACCCAGCAGTGGCAGACCACCTATATTTATATTTGTGCTCTCGCAAATGACGACGTATACCGCGTGTCCCCACGGATTGGGCGCGCCCTCGGTGACTTGTGCGTGAAGTAATTTCTAGCGAGAGCAGCATCCAATAAACTCTCTCCCCTCTCCGTCGCCAACATTGCTCGAGTGACAAGACAATCTGGAAACAAGCTATGTAAGCTCAAGCGCAATGGCTGAACAAGCTAATCAGCCCGTCTATACGTGCCAAACACACGACTTGGCAGCTACTACATGTACAAATAAGGGGGATTCGGACCTCACATTAGCGAGAATGGCTAGAATATTATGTTCCGGCAAGAGTTGATCGTCAACTTTCGCAGGTAGGAGGCGTAAACTAAACTACTCTAAAAAGCTATACACTTCCCTATCACTGAATAAAAAAAACAGGTAACATTTTTTGTAATCGCCTATGCAGCGATGCCGAAGTGAACAGTTAACTGTTACAAACCTGATCGAATCAACTTGTAAACAGGCTCGTAGGCACAGCAAAGGGTTCTTTCGGTCTCGTGGTGGAAAATTAAGAACAGTGATGTCACAGAAACTCACCCATTTCCTGATGGATCTGGCTCTTGCTGCTGCTGTTTTCGTTCAAGAGCAGCACGAACGGCCATTGCGGCCGAAGAGGACGCCGAACTGCAGAAGGCACCCCTAAATCCGGTAGGCTGACGGATGCCTAAATGACGCATGAGTCGAAGTTCCTTCTGACGCAGCTCGAAGAGACGCTGCTTCAGCGCCTGACGGGCGGCGCGGCTAGGCGCGCCTACGAGAGGGAAACAAAGAAACCCCTAGTCATAAGGTAAGCGCCTACTATAAATACATAAGTAGTTAGTTATGTATAGAAAACGTGGATCATTTCCGAAAGCTAGCTGGTATAAAGTAAGCATCTAAGTACTACCTAAACCATTGTAATCGTGACCTACAGCCGTGGGCATGGCTTTCCAGATGCAAAACAGTCAACAGAAGACCCCTTAGCGAGGATAATACAAAGACGTAAGAAGTAAAAGCGAGAGTTTGCACGGCGAGTTACCGATTATATCTGGCAATGTTTCAAGCCAGTGTGCTAAAGGGTATCAGCCACGTGGGGCCGGAGTAGAATCTCCTTTAACGTACATTATCCCCAGGCCATTGAACTTAATCTTCTAGCAGAATTCAGACTTGACAGCAGAAGATGGTTGTTGAACATGCGAGAACGAGTGGACCCGCCTGTGGAAAATCTGTCGACGCGTCATGGCATCCCTATAGTAGACGCGTTTGTGTACTCGTATAGAAATTCTTAGGTGATCGTATTTAAAATAACCCGTCATATGGTGAGTAAATCCATGGTAGAAGCCGGAGAACCGTGAAACAGGCGTCCAATGGCCAGTACGAAAATGCCAGAAAGCAAACGCCTGTGAGAAATAGTAAACAAAAATACGCCTACTATAATGAAATAAGTAATCAGTTATGTATAGAAAACGTGGATCATTTCCGAAAGCTAGTTTTACTAAAAATATTATTTTGTTCACGATTTTCTCCTAATTAGATCACTGTTAACTGGGACGGGGAAGCGCACCCGTACAGAAAATCACATTTATGAGGCGTTTCAAGACTACAAAGCTACATTAGCTCCCGTCACCGTCATTTTGGACGCCGGCAAGGACGCAGGCGGACCGGCTGGTAGATGAGTAGAAGGTCCTTCACACGCCTATAACCCACACGCTACTTCTAGCGATTGTAGCAAGCTGCTCATGTGATCTAACTTCCCGACCTCATTCCCTTGTCTTTCCTTTTAGAACCATGGGCAGAAATTGGCGTCACTGTCTACAAGCAGCATGTTCAACGCGCGCAGAAGAGCACGCAACCACGGAATACTCCTCTGGCCATAACAGACCTGGGTGCGGGAAATGACAAACCTGACGGCATACCACAGGGAAGAAAGGCAGAGCCCGAGCATCAGAATTAAATGTTTTAGGGACCATCTCCCACCACGCTGTTTCTATACCACTTTTCTTAAACGAAACTTTTTAACTTTTCGGGGTTCAGAAATTTCAAAAGCCCCAAGAGGAAAAAAATGTTGTTGCCAGCTGAAAAGCTGATAAGTTTTGCCCGTTTAGTGTTTCTAAGGAAGTTGTGGCAACAATAATTTTCGTATCAGCTTATTACGTCATGCTAATCAGGGGGGTAATTTATGACGTCACTTACAGTTGGAAGCAAGAATGGCACAAGAATAAATCCTAGCGACGGAAAAAAATAAATGAAATAACGGAATGAGGGCTAAAGGGGTAGCCTTTATGCACGTAAGTTAATTTATCAGTCAGTTATTAGTGTAGGCAGCAGGTCACGCAACCAGGAAGCAGACAGTCTAGCTCTCAACTTAGCTATCCCTGCCATGGCTGGACAGATATGCTACCCGGGGTAAGTTAAAACAGCAGACTATGCTCACCATTCTTAATGGCTGCCATGTACGCCTCGAGTTCATCCAATTCAGAGGCATTTTCATCCACAGCAGTCAGAGCTAAAAGATAGAATTTTACACAGGTTGACGACAGTAGAAAAAATAGGCGGACAAACACAAAAAGATCAGTTTCCATAAACAGTGAGAAATCCTAAACCCTATGTGGTCCCTACTTCCGGCTAGAAAACCCTAAATATTTATGCGAGGGCTCGGACATCGAAGCTATAAATAGGTGTTCGTCAGTAGCGTATAAGCCGCTCATGCATCGGCAAAGAGCCTTAAAAATTGTATTCGACGTGCTCTCCGCCATTGACCGTGTGACAGACAGCACAAGATCCGAAGTGAAAATAACTGTCAGCGGCTCCCTAGCCGATGGCGGGAGGGGCGATTCAGCTATCGCAGCGGAAAATGCGTCTGTTTCGTGTTGTTTGAAGCAAAGACATTCCATCCCACCCGAGGATCCCCAAAATTGTCTAGGCTTTTCCCTTACCGGAAACGAGTTTGGAAGGCTGATTGCGCTAGAAGAAACTGCGTGCTTAGCTTAAAAGGATATGTGGTATGGTAGAGCAACGGGTCACACGGCAAATGCGCTGGACCAATTCGGAGACCAAGTCAGGGGGCAGCAGGCAACATTGGGGAATCGCACCCATAGCAAATGGAGACAGGCGTAGTGGCACCCTTAAGTGCAAGCTCCCGCTCCGCCAGCCACATGCGACTAATTCTGGTCTTCTTGACACTGGGCCAAGGTGTGTGTGTGCGTGTGGTAAAGGCTGCGCAAGTTTACTATCAATGTAAGCAAGTTACCGCCACCCTGTTGTGAGGCACACGACGAACATCTACGGCACAACCTTCAAACGGGAGGTAACGGGAAGCTCGACATCTTCGAGAGAAACGCTCCAGATTAAAATGACCGACAAAGACAAGAGAGACTGGAATTGCCATTTCAGGCTTATTAGCCGTCATCAGCCAGTCGTACCCAAGCCCAGGGGTTGCGGCACCTACGGCTCGAACTCGCGGTCTGTTTGGTTAGAAGTTCAACACTTACCCACTGCGTGTGTGGCAACACCTGGGGTTGAATATGGCTAACTGATGACGGCTAATAATCCAGAAATGGCCATTCCAGTCTCTCTTGTCTTTGTCGGTCATGTTATTCGGCCTATATCCCTAGCTGCTGTGTGGCTGCTGGCAGAGGTCGAGAGTGAGCCCCAAGGCACAACTGGACGAGTGAGTCCTGCAACCGATTGGTGAGCGCCTACTTACCAACGCTCCAGATGTCTAATTAACTGTCGCCCGCCGTTTTCAGGCATCGGAGAAGCTGACTCGTTTGTTCTAAGAGAGGTGTGATCCACGTAGAATTTCACAAGAAGCTACCCTTGCTCACAACTGCAGACGCAACAATGAAACCGGAACACTTATAACAGTCCTTGCGAAAGCTTTCTACTAAATTTTCTGGTTTTGGAGACATTCAGTACCCAATCGACCAAATGTAAAGTCTTGTCTAGTCCTCAGTAATTGATACATCGTCTTAAAGAGCAACAGCCGGGAGAATGTAAATAAAGAAAACAAGAAGTTCTGCTCTTGAAAAGCAAAAACCGACTGCTGAAAGACACAGACGATGTTGAATAAGACGTTGGAATAAAAAAAGCAACTAACATAACAGAACGAAGTTTATGATTTTCCCCCAAAAAATTCACTTTTTTATTTTCAGTACAGGAATACTGAAAGCGGCCGTGACCTAGCGGACTGCGGAGGACAATTCAACCATCCAACAACTGATGAGAGATTAGTAAAGGGCTGATTTAGTCGCAAGCTTAACTACTATAACTTCTGCCTTTCCAGAGGCTGCGAAAGATGCTAAAAGCGCCGAAGGCAAAGTTACCTCTTTCTGCGTCATTCAGTTCCCCTTCGACCCTGAGGATTTCCGTTCCGAGGGTTTCCAGTTCTGAAAGCTATGATTCAAAAACAGTACTTAAGAGAACTGACAGAAATGACATCATATTGCGCAAGGAGAAGCAAGTAAGCAGAGGCATTTCTTACGACGGACAGAGAACCCCTAGCGGCGAGATCTGCCGCAGCCTGGGCCGCCTTCTTAGCGTCATCGGGCGTCTCAGTGATCGCGTCAGGCGCGCCAAGCCTGCGCATCCGTTTGCGTCGACGCTGTTCCAACTGACCCGTCCTATCCAAGAAGGGATCTTCGTCGGAGGAATAGTAGTCATTTGCCTCCCAGTACGCCTTCTCGTGAGCCTTCTTAACGGCGTCTGCGCCTTCTAAAGGGGAAGAGGGGAGCAGTTAGGCATAAACGCAATCTACCTCAAGGGGGGGGGGTTCGGTAAATAACGACAGGAAAGAACATGAGGAGGCGGCAGTTGGATTACTTCAGGTCTACAGAATGGGGTCTAAAACCTGTGTTAACGATGATAAAGGTTCACCTTTGGCATCAAACTCTCCCAGACGGTCCAACAGACGACAGGCCTCAAGAGCGCAGGCAGCAATTGCCTCTTTTCGTTTATTTCCAGTTACGGGAACCTCGGCGTATACGGTACCCGAATCGAGGGGTAATCTAAAATTCCAAAAGGGATAGAGCCACATAATGGCAAATGCAAGCATCTTTGATTGAGTAAGGATAAAGTAATAATCGGTCCGAAATCGGAATGATTCAAACACCTAAGAAATAGCCAACTTTAGAAGAAGGTGTTTGCTTAACACGTTCTGGTACGTCGAGAACACATCACCTTGAAAGTCGTGTAGCAGCGCACAAAGACCTCTCAACTGTTCTGATGAGTTATCAGAAACGGTCGATTTGACGGATGAATCTTGAACGGCAAGCCATGCTACACAATGCGACGAGCAAGTCGAGCCAATTGTTGTGGACTTGGAAATACTGGTTAAGCGCATAACGTAGGCGATGGCGAGCCCCATCCACGAATACAGATAGTACTGCCTCATAAAACCCAAAGAACTTAGGTGTTGAGGGCGGTAATGTGGAGCGCTGACGTCTTTTACCCTGATGAGGGGACTGTCTGAACAGTAGACACACGGGTTTGAAAGTGTTCTAAGGTCAGTGTTGATTACACAGACAGTTATGCTGACTTCCGAAGAACCTAGACTGGGGTTCCGACACAAAATGGGAAGCCCGTAATGTGTCAGCCTTGATTACAAGAGCCCGAGGGGATGGAAGTGAGCACACCGTGACGGATCCTTTCGGACGACACGGAGGAAAATTGGAAAAGGGGAAGGGACGGTAAAAAACTCACTCTATGCGACAATTCTTTTGGCCGAAGCGACCCTCCACAAACTCGTACTGTGGTGGCGGCTCAAAACCCTCCCTGTCGAAGTAATTCTTCAGGGCCCGTTTAGGATCATCCGCGTAGGAGGACTCGTGACTCAGGCAACTGCCTCCGTCCAGGCCGATGCCCAACATCGCACCACCGTCGTCCTGAGATTCATCAACTTCACACAACAGTCGAGGGGAAGGCAGGAAGGGTGGAAGTCGGAAATGAATGTTAGGGTCCAACAGCAAGGCAAATAGGCTGGAAAGAAAGCAAGCAAGTTGCAGTCCGCGCTCGATGCCTAACTGAGATTCCAATGCAGATGGACGGCTAACGATTTACACAGTTCGATATCACAGCACTTCTAATCTATCAAGTCCCCATGGGGTGCATAAGATGAGTGAATCGTAGTGTTCGACCGTCGTAGTCCGACGATGTCCACCGTATGCTCCATGGGAAAGCGGAGCAGGGACGGTGACTTGCGCGTGATTTCGTTTAAAGTGATAGTAGACTTGCGCTGCATCTACCGCACTCTCTCCTCCTCCGCCACCTGAGCCCGGTGTCAAGACAGAGTCAAGAAGACCGGAGGCGGGAGAGGACGCAGGTGGCTGGCGCGGCTGGTCACCCTAAGTCCTAGCCGCCCCTAGGCGTGCCACCCCACCTCCCATGTTCGGCATTTGTTAGCGGAGCACAACCCGAATAACGCATGCCGTGCCTTGATGTGGCCCCCGTGCTGGTCCAACGCACCTACCACGTGGCCCGTTTAGGGGGCACGAATCGTAGTGTACAGACAAGAAAAACAACGAATTTTCCACTCAGTCTTCAGGTAGAGACAGGGACCATTCTTGAAGTCCAGGGACCCAACAGTTTGGGTCATCCTAGCTAGCCCAATAACCGAGGCATAGGAGAAACCTAATCAGCAAATACAGTAAATCAGTATGTGAAAGCGGTTTTCAGCGCCTATAGCTTTGTCAAGACGATGTCATGACTAAGGACATAACGGAGTCGAAGAATAAAACAACCGGTCAATTGACAACAAGATTGTGGATGTGCCCCACCTAAACGGGCCGTGTGGTAGACGCACTGGACCAACACGGGGGCAAAATCAGGGAGATTCAGGCGTTATTTGGGTTGAGCTCCCACAAAAAATGCTGAACATGGGAGAGAGGCATGGTGGCAGGCGCATGCCGCACCAGCCACTTTAGCCATTTATGGCTCTGATTCAGGCGTGCTCGCACGGTCAGGAGCGTCTCCGGCGCGCCAGCCGCCTGCGCCAGACCCAGCCTCCTGTCTTCTGGGCCATGTCTTGACATCGAGCACAGGCGAATAATGGGAAGAGAGGGTGCGATAGATGCAGTACAAGTCTACTATCACCTAAAACTAATTCACGCGCAAATCACCGCCCCTGCACCACCCTGCTGCGGCGCATACGGTGGAAATCATGGGACTACGGCGGTCGACCCATTATTCATTATCGCAGATATGATGGAAATGTCACAGCAAAGGTGATAATATCAGATATACAGAAGGTTTCCCTTAAAGTGTAATAATACATGGGTTTGAGGTATGCCTGGCCAAAGATGGCTAATAGGAGAGAAACGGTCATGTCAGTCTCGCGAGCTTTAGGTGGCATGCCCCCTGCCTCGCCTTGCATGCCATGACTAGAATTGTTGGTATTCAGACAGCAAGGAAAAGAACAGCACTCACGCATCCTCAGGAGACGTCCCTGGCCTCTTTTGCGGGGTTCAGAATTAAGAAATATGCGCAGAGGGGGGCAGTTACTGGACGGACTCACCATCTATACCCCAGGTGCACTCATCAAGCTGGTCAGAGGACCGGCCTTCACTTCTACCATCACTACTTCTGTTGGCTTGCCGTTGGCTGTCTTCCTGGTCCAGCTGGGCCAGTTTACTCTCTCTCAACAGTTGCTCAGCTTTGCGTTTCTGGTGAACAGAAACCAGTTCGCTCCAGGACTCCTTTGTCTGCTGCTCAACGTCCGTTTCTGGACCCTGAAGGATGAGGAGGCGAGTACTGTTGCCGAGGCGGACAACGTAACCCACGTGGAGGCGAATGTAGCGGTTTGGCGGAGCACGCCGCTGAAAAGTAACAAGGGACATTATTATCGTCATCTTTGTAACCGCTACCGGAGTCTTCGTTGTCCCGACAGCAAGCTTCCGAATTTTCGGAGGGCAGAACTGTGTGTTTACCGCTGTTCACGAATTCGCACAAAGTTAAACTGTCAGATGTTTGCTAGTACTGCTGAATGAGAGGACGAAAGTAGAAACCAGTTCTGTTAACCACAATACAGCACATGGTTGTGACAAAACGGATTCGTTTTATCCTAACCCATCCATTAAACGAAAAGTATTTGACTAGAGGACAAAATGCAATGTAATGGTACTCCGAAAATATCCCTATCCCAGTGTATAATTTGAGCATAGAATTCAATGCACATGAAGCAAGGTCAGCATCAAATGAGTGAACGGTTACAGAGTGTACATAATGTCGGAGAGATAAAAGTTGTGGAGGTAAATTCAGCGAATACTAATGACCCCTAATCGCTACGAAACAGATTTCGGCATCGGCCGCCTCTGCATAAAAACGTCTGATTCTAACAGGAAGGTACGTCAACGTCGAGGGATGACGTATATATACGCCCAATTCTACCGGCCTTCTAACCTAGCGGAGGCCAAAGTGCGTATAGTTAAAAAAAACAAGACATAAAAGTACAACAGCATAAAGAGGTTTGCAAGGCCCTTACAAGGACCATAAAGGGAACTCACCTTATTTACAAAGGTGCCATGAGTGCTGTTCATGTCGATAAGGTGCCAGCCCTTGGTGGGCTCAACCTCCCCGTCCAACCCGGTCCCGGCAGCAGGCAGTGGGGGACCCGAGCCGTACTGGAGGATCGCATGCACACGACTGATAGAGGGGTGCAGCATGGTCACGCACTTAGCCCAGGGCGAATCGGTGGGCGAGACAGCCCCACGAGGCTGTCTGCCAAAGACACAGAACCGAACCCCGTCACCGGCCGCGTCAGCATCTTTCACCTCCTCTTCGGAGAGGCTGCACAGATCCACGTTATCTTCGGTAAGAGGCACGCCATTTTTGATAACTTCCAGGTTGTAACCGGTGTCTGCGGGGCAAGTACTGGCCCAATCGGGTTGCTTATAATAGGCAGCAGGGTTGGGAATTGCAGGAACAGATGCGGTAGTAGGATGAAGCCGTGGACAACGCAGAGGTGTTTCGGTCTCGATGATGTCATTATCTACTCATGCTCTTCCGTTTTATGCTTTGAAGGTTTCGCGGAGGCCACTCCCGAGTCGAGAGGCCTTGGTAGTAGGAATTCAGTATGTGGGGCTGCCGGCTCCTTTACATCCTCTGTGACCATTCGCTGGACCTCTTCGCTGGTTGGGGGTTGGGAGTGGGGCTGCTGTTGTTTTTGTTGTGTTCCTTCGTCCGATTGTTGAGTTTTTGGTAACTCAACATGCTCTTCCATTCTGGGACTAGAAAAAGGCTGTGCGTTTGACAATAGGTTCTCCAAAGATAGCACGACCCTGAGTTGAAGGAGCCTATGGTCTGTTAATAAAAAGGTTGGACGTCGTATTGGCAGCAGGACTGAAGTTGTTACCAAAGGGTTCCCTGAAAGTGTTGGTCAGTGGTAGCGGGTGAGTGTACATAAAATATCAGTCACTCGATTAAAAATTACGACAAAATGCACTTCGTTACCTAACCAAAAATTGAACCATAGGTAAGCGTGGACAAGCATGACAGATCCTTAGTACTTGGAAACAGCTTAAAACAAACATTTCTAATAATTTGTAGATAAACGATGTTTAATGAATACCCCCTAGGCAGCCAGTGGTTCTGAGTCCATAGAGTTGATCGACGAAAATTACCTGGACGAGAAAGATCATACCGGTCAGATTTATCGCACAGTTGATACAGTATAGGTTACAAAACACCAGCCTAGGGGTCACGATGAAATCCCCGGGGAAGAGATATTTTGTATCATCCAATAAACTTGACCAAACAAGTCGAGCGGCGGAATTCCTCGGTTATTTGGGAACTACATCAATTTCGAAATTCACCACAGTGTAAATGAACCGGGGCTCGTTGACGACTGTTACAAGCGGGCTAAGGTATTCGAGAAAACTGAAGTGAACTGAGAACGATCACTTGACATCCGATCTGCACTGAACAAGAGCACTTGCCTAAGGCTTGCTGAATGGAATGGTAGACGTGTGGGGAAGGTGAGGCCTGATAGAAGCCGATGAAAATAAATGTTCGCTCGGGTAAGCTGACACACAAATAACTCAATGACTGGGCGATTAGGGCACACTTGAACTGGGCTTCACGTAGATCCTCATTACTAGGGAAGTGCGGTATACACAAGGTTCATGGGGTTCAAAGACGCACTACAGGCAGGGAAACGTATAAATTCCGGTGGTACGTTTGGATAAGTAATAAAACAAAATGAACTTGTAGTGTCCTGTTGCCGTAGAGCATGTCGTGCCGGACGGATAGCACAGTATTACTGCAACAGAATACCCGGAATACTGTGAAACACAGGCCGTATCAACCGATGCTTACATACTGGTAGGGATGCCTTGTATGGTCGCCTAAGCAGGACACGGAAACAGGAATCGTACCGTCCGCTTAAAATAGGTTTCCTTGCTGTAAATTTCAGGAAGGGTAAATGTACCCGTATTTTAACGCTAAAATTAACCCTGGCATAAAAATTAACTGCAAACTTAATCTTAACCTTAGCCCTACCCTAAACCCTATAGTTAACACGATAATAACCTTAACCCTTAGCCCAATAATGACTCTAACCCCAACCCTGACTATCTTCAAACTTAAACCTAGCCCCCAGCTTAATCATAAGCATACTTGGAATTTGGTGCAACGTCACATGTATTATGGCCGGCTCCTTTTCTAATGTCCTGGGAAGGCGGTCATACAAGGCATCCTCACTGACACATCTAGCCGGGCTAATCCTTCAGGATGATTGTAGGCCGAATTACAGCCCATTGTACGCTTGAGACAGCAGAAGCGAGGTTCATCCGATCGGAGGACCAAGTCGACCGGGCTCCGACCATGGTAATTTCCCTTTGTTCCCCAAACTCGTCTCTGAAAGCCTTAATCCCCCCTGATCTCATTGCTTAATAAAACGACCCCACTCCACTAACAAACCCTATTCCACAATACACAAATACAACCATCTTTTTTCAAACTAAATCAGAATGCGATTGCGTTGACGGTGGCTGAAGCAAGCCGGTCGAGCTGTGACATCACATTATGAAGACATGCAGTCGTCCGGTGACCAGGAATCATGTTACCCAGCTACCCGACCTAAATTTAAGTGAACTGATGAACTATTAGTTCATACATATTTATCAAAAATGAAGGCTTCTAAGTGTGAACACAAGTCTCGATGCGGTAAAGAACCTTCTGTGTGTAAACAAAACGCTTCCCGTGAAAGAAGGTGAACGTGGAAATAGTCCTGACTTTAAATCGTTCGGAATATACCTGAACGTCAAAGTTGGACTACTCAAGGGTTTCGGTTCCTGTTAATGGGGCAAAAACAAAACCTCGTTTAACATATCTATCGAGCAAAGCGCTATTTTCAAACAACCCGACAAAATAAATAGTAAAAAGCTCTCATATTGCTGAGCATCCATAGTTTGAAACTTTTTGTGACAATTGGCTCACAAATCGAAAATTTAAGACTAACGGTAAAAGACTATTCAAATGAAGACTGCTTATCAGGCCCGCTTGCTCAACTTATAAATCAGTTGGTTTAAGATGTGAAGGCCATATAACTCCACACGACACAACCAGGATTGTTCCTCATAGGTGGGGAGTGAGACAGTGAGAAGTAAGGACACATATTTTAGAAGAGGTAAATTTCGTTAAAAATATTTTATTACAATGCGCAGAGGAAGAAAACACGCGGAGTGCAGGAGAGTTCGGGGGCGGGGGGGGGAGCCGTAGCTCAGAGAAGACCCTGCCGCTTCAGATCCTCGTAGGTCTTCTTGGTGACTACGTTGCCCGTGTAGTCCTCCATCTCCTCCTCCACCTCGGGTCGCCAGCGTTCGGCCTCCTTAGTGGAACGAATCTTCTGCCAAAGAGCCAGCGCGTCCTCAATCTTGGTCACGTGGGCAAAATGAGCAGTGTTGGGAATGCCGAGACAGCGCATGCCGTGGGCGTGGCGCCACTCAGAGAAGTGTCGCTGAAAAGCTTTGGGGCCACGATAGGTGGCATTGCCACAGATTTCACAAGAGTAGTACATGTTTAGGCCGTGCAGTTTGTATAGCCAGTACGGAATTGGCTGACAAATAAGATAGACGAAAAGAGAAGGAGGATTAGTAAGTGGTTTAGCAGATTTGAATAATTCATTTAGCTCAGCTGTGAAAGACAATTAAGGAAAAAGCAGATCGGATATGTAAATTCAAGGGGGGACGAGGTTGATCAAAACGCCTGTTCAGTTGGGGAAGCAGCGACGATGAAATAAGCAGGATGAAAATATAACGCCTGCCGCACCATATAAGCGCCGATGTACAAAATAGAATAATCTCCAGGCACTGAATAATTTTTCTGCCAACGCCTATTTTTAAATTACTATCCGTTCTGGTCCATGCACGGTTGATAACATAAACGGAAGTGCAAACAGCAATGAACGTTTCGTTTGGAAGTTGAGTGACCGTTTTTCAGTGATCAATTTAAATCCAGAAAAGAATGTCAGTTTTTTAACTTGGATTTTATCATATGTGGTGTGCGGTCTGGTGAATGCGAAGGCATTTTATGAAACACTTTCGTCTAATCTACTGGCTAGGGAAGACCTTATATAGGTAAGACTTTAAATTACGACTGTTGAGTGGGAGTGCGCCATTGTGCTAACAATCAAACTCCTTATCTTCAAAGACGTGTCTGATTCATGACCTGAAGGGCTGCGCAGAAAGATCAAGTAAATGGGACCAGTCGCAGCAGTATGAAAAATAATGACCTGTAGAACTTCCCACTTAGTGTAACATACCGGAATGCACACTGCCTCACCGATCATTGAGCCTACGCGACCCGTTGCGCTTAGGCACTCGTTCTAGAGCCCGACAGATATTCGCGTAACGACAAAAGACAAGACAAGGGAGACTATAATGGTCACTTTCAGCATAGTAGACGTCGTCAGTCAGTCATGCTCGACCTCGATGTTTTCAAACCCTGAGGCTGCACCAACCGCGCTTTGTTAGTCAGAAGTTCAATTCTCTAACAACTGTGTCATGGGCCCGTTGTCCTATCCATTGCGATCGATAATATTAAGTAGGGTAGAAGGCAATCACCGATCGTGTTACGGGACTTACTCGTCCCTTTGTGCTAACGAGCTCGGTCTAGAACCCCTTAGATAGTCGTACAGCCACTATTAATATATGTAGGGAACGACTACCGACAAAGATCCGGGAGACTGGAATGATTATTTATGAATTATTAGCCTAAGTGTCCCATCTTGCTGAAAATTAAATCCCTTGTGTTCAAAGCCCAGTCTGGCTGTCAGTACTAATTCCAAAGGGTTGAAGCTAAAAAAAAACACGAAATATCAATCAGGCTATCAGTTGAAAAATTACGTATATGTATTTTTGGGACACCCTGTAAGTGCATATTTTTGTTAGGTAGAGGAACACCTCAGACCACAACGTTTCCAAACCAGTCTATTAGACGTCAAGGTAGATCAATTATGATCAGAATTAGTTATCATGAACTCCTGGCAAATACACGGTAGAGCTGTGAATTCCTTATGTAGCCCCACCCGTATCCATCCTTTACATGCTAGTCTATCTGAAGTATGTGTCGTGGAAAACGTCTGCTGAAGGCGGCCAATATGAGGAATGGATTTGCTACCAAAAAAGGTTTAACATGAGATATACGGCACTGGATAATGACATTTTGTACACCACTTAAATTACTAACAGCCATGGAGTAACGCAGGGCTGAGTCAACCCGATCCCAGTGGCATATCGCATTGTGAGGTGAAGCAAGTCTGCAACTGCCAGCCGACAGAGGAGATAGTGCAACTAATAAACCGGCTCACCAGATAAGAAAAAAAGGATGAAGAGAGAGTAAAATGGAAAGGTGATGGATGTGAAGGAAAGTCAAAATAAAAATCATGAAAAACAACACAATGATTACGAATTTGCTGGTTGTGGTGGTAAGGACAAATGGCGAATATAACGACGTTGACGGAATAAGATAATAAGAACAAGAGCGAAATATGTGATCTCTCCAGGCAAAACGCAGCAAACTTACCTTTCCATCCCAGCCAAGCGGTAGGTTTTTTAGGATTGTAAGGAATATCGTCTTCATCTTCTTCGGCCGCTTTGTCATCACCACCTTCGCCGGCAGCGCCCGGAACATTCTCCGTATCACTGTCATCCTCTTCACGCTCGGCCACAGAACGCGCCTGCCGCCGTTGTACGTTCTCAACAGTGGCATCGCGGTGACTGTTCAGCAGTTCTGCGAGTTGATAAACGCAGGCCTCAAGAAGGCCGATCTCCCGCTGCTTCTCGGTGAGACCAAGACTACTACAAAAAAACAAAAAGAAGGCATAGACGCATGCGGAGGTCAGCCCCTGGTGCCTTCTTATTTAGAGTTGTTTATCAAGGATGCCAATTTGCTGACGTCAGACCAGGAGACCCAGGAACTCCATCATGAGACAAGCCGTCGAAAATGGGTCTCCTATGGGACCTGGATAACTGCATCAAAAAGATCTGCGGGTATTTCGGCTGCAAAAGAGCGAGTGCGCGACGAGAAGGAGCAAACGTTCTCGAGGACTCAAACAACCCCACAGCCTCTAGACTCTCCTTGGCCTTACCACCGGCCAATATCTAAGACTGGGCATAAAACCAGTGGTTGTAAAAACACACGCCACATATAACCAACAGTAGAGTTCTGATCAGTGCGTCACTCAAACTGAGATGCATCAGCCAGCCTTGTACTTATCCGTATAGTCGAGGCCTGCGACGAGGGATTCTTGCCCTACCTGGACGGCGGCATATTCATAGCGTACTCGGACAGGAACTGGGTCTAGAGATATAGTTCTTTTATTTTGAAATAACATTTTGCGCATTTTCCTTGACTGAAAAGTTAAACAAAATAGCAAAAACCTTCATTTTCATTTCGTAATGCCGTGTTGCTTTAGGACATTTCTATAGGTAACCGTATGGTAGTACCGCTGTGTAATAAGCGAAAACCTACTGTTCAGACTCACGGATTTATTTATTTTTCTGACGGCTACTTTACCAGTAATAGTCCATGGAAACGCTATTCAAACCTCAGCTAATTTAATGGGCGTGATAAGCCTGCCTGAAACTTCTATACAAATTTCAAGAAAATAGCCTGCTGAATAATGCGTGAAACGATCACCGAAATTTGAACGAGTCTATAGCGAGCCTTAAACGGACTTATGCAAAATTATATGAGATTATAATCAAATGACCACGAATCTGGCCTGAAGCCAGAGAAGGTCAAACGAATACACGATTTTCAGGATATATGGGCAAAAGAAAGGTAAATATTAGGGACGGCGAACGATTAGGTTTGACAGTCTTGCTCCCGTGTGTGTATCTTTTCTATTCTAACTCAAAACCGCTTGAACAAACACGATCAAACCCGATCGGATTTGCCCAAATATCAAGCAATAGATGGGTATAGTAGCTTCACATCCACAAGTCAGAACGGGAAACACTGCAACTCAAGGCACAATCACTCTTAACAAACAAACTAAAATAATGTATTAAGATTACAGAGATTTAAAGGATGCAGAGGGAGAAATGTATGATAAATCGATGTAGGAGAGCGGAATTGTGAATAAGTCAGCAACAATAACGACAAGATAACACTAGATTCGATGTATCCCGTTGTTTCAGATCAGCCAGGTTGAAAAACCGCTTAATCCTCACACAAACAATAAAACTGTGAAACCTAGTCCCGACAGCCTTGTCTTCTCCAGCTAGTTGTGGATGGACTCCGCATACCTCGAAGAGGTAAGTGGCTTACGGGTTGTCTAGCGCTTGATCTAACCATGACAAGAAATTAAATGGTAACTAACGACATGCGAAATGTCCACCATCGCGATGTGGTTTTAAAGACTACTAAGAATGGTACGCCCCATTTAGAACCTATAACCAAATATATGTTCTTCGGTCAGTTCTCAAGCTAGGGGCAAATTTTCACATGTGCAAGGATAGCAGTAGGATAAATGTGCTGGAGTTGGTTTTGTTAATGGTTGAATGGCATGTAGGGACTCAATTTCGGGAACTCTGACTTTGGCTACACGTGGTTTTCTTGGATTGCTTTACCAGTTCATACACCGGTCAGGTTATTGAGGTTTCAATGCGTTAACATGAATAGGGTTGCTGGCAATCTCCAGAATTTTCGTAACTTTCCGAGGCCCACCTTGCGCTTCTATAGTGTGGAAAATATTTGCACGCGGCAACGGCTATCATTATGTAAAAATTTAAAGTTACTCCACTTAATCTCAAAAGTTGGCTAGTAAACGCGAAATCAAAACGCTCTTGGGTGCAGACGGCGGGTACATCAAATCGTATTTGCGGAAGTTATAAAGGCGTGTAATAGTCATCTCCAAGACACAACGCACTCACTCATGACTAAAAGGGTCTTACAAATAAGGCTAAGGATATGGAGGGCAATATACTTCGCAAACAAAATTTCTTTTTCCTGGAACGTGACTGATAATTCGTAGCTTAGAAGCCCTAGAGTCTGAAATGTCGCTTGATAAACAGTCAAAAGATAAACAAGATAATTAGGATAAATGACAGTGTAACCGAAGAGGCAAAAGGGGAAAACAGTAATGAAAGGAACTATTCCGATAATTGGTTGTATGCCGAAGCAGAAAAGGTACAGTTTTTAGGAAGATTTTCAATACAGCCTTATGGACTGGAAATTCCCACCCGTTTGACAGGATGGCTTGGAATACTGCCAAAAGTATCTGGTATCCGAAGTTTCGGTTAATCATGTTTCTTGTACAAAGTATAATCAACATCCCTGTTTACTTCCAGTTTAATTCTTCGCAAATTTGGTTTATCTTATTCAACTTCATCTTCATCTAGGAAATAAGCCTCGATTTGCTGCGCTAAACAATACAAAAGATCAAGAGGATAAATTATCTCCTAAAATTGAGCTCTTGCCGCCGAATCTACAGGCACCTTTGGTTTTTTGGAAGGTGAACCGTAGGGAAAAATAAAGTTCTAATATAAAAGTAAACTCAAGGCTTGTAAAGAAGAGTCTTAACAGGTAATTTTGGAAACTGCTTGACACACATGGTAAGCAGCAATAGAACAAGAACTTACTCTGTCTTCTGAGAGGGATTAGATATGACCGTCCGACCTCGACGGGAGCGAGACTTGGTGACGAACATATCTGCTGGTAGATCCTCCAAAGACTTCCCTTTAGTATCCCATAGGCGTCGAGCCCGTTCCTCCAGTGTACCACCGCATTTAAGGCCAAGGGCTAATAGGGCAGATTTCAGACGATCAAGGCCGAGCGAAGCGAGCTCTTCCCATTTAGTAAATGCAGTCAAGTCGAGATGGGCACCGGCGTGGGTGAGCACCGGTGTTGCCTCTTTGCCCCAACCGGGAAAGATACCCTGTGGCCACTGTTGTTCAAATCTCGCTATAGCCTTGTTGGTCTCCTATAAACATAGATTGTTCACGAGAGGCTGTTGACGACAGAAACAGGAAAGCAAACCGAAGAACAGACAAAAATGAACTTGGATTGTTTAAAATAAATCCGATGGACAGTAGATCTCAAACATGGTATGACTTACCTCTGTGATATCACACATTGGCTTCGCTCTAGCAATGTAACCTTCAAGATATTCGATCAGTTTTTCCAGGTACCTAAAATAGTTGGTTTGGTCAGGGAAAGAGAACGGAAAACTTTTTATATTGTCCCGTTTTCTTTTCTCGCGAAATCTCATAAAGCTTATCGTAGGTCTGCAGATAAGTGAGGTAATCGACTTTCTACACAAGAACATTAGATTTATTAAAACCGGCTAACCGGAATCCCTTTAATGTTGATGAACTGTTCGTAAACCTCGTGAAGATCCAGGAAACGTCCATAACCTTCTTCATCAGTGAAATCGATCAGAGTTTGCGATGCTTCTTCCGGCTTTTCTCGCATCTGAGCGTATTTTTCGAATTCAACCGACATGGGAACACTGATCTGGTTAAAAGCAGAATCAAATAATTATCACTTATTAAGAATTTTGAAATAAAGGAGGAAGTTCTAGAATACTCACCTCGTCTGGATGAGCCCGGTGAAATTCTTTGAGTGCCTTAAAGCGACTGTAAAATTCTGCAAATTCATTGGGACCCGAGAGTGCCTGGATATCTTGCTTTCGTAATCTAACAAGTAATGGAAAATATGATATACCAGCAACTAATGGAACAGGCAAGATAAATATGCTTGCTATGAGATTAAATTGTAGAATAGGTGAGACTTCTGACTGGAAACTAGGACCGTGAAAGGGTATAAAAAGCGTAGAACATAGACATTCAAAGCCGGTTACGAGTGAATATAATCGGTTAAAAAAGAAGCAACGCATAACCAAAGAATCAAACCGCCATGACTTCCGAAAAGAGAAAATGACCCAAAATGTAAAAAGAGAGGCATCACAAGGGATACAGATCGCATTAAGCGAAACACCGAAAAGAAAAACAGCGATTAACTTACCCATCTTTGTCTTCATAAAGTTCCTTCAATTCTCTCGTAATATCGATATAGCGCTACAGGAAATGAACGTAAAAAAATCAAAAAAACCTACGTCGTACATCGTCCTCAGGCGAAATTCGGAATTTAGAGATTCTTTGTGCTAGAGTCAGTAAGTAATCAAAGAAGGAAGAAAGTTACCGTATTGGCTTTAAAGCACATTTCTTTTGAAATTGCATCTATAAGACGCTCACGTTCCTCATGATACGATCGCTGCTGTTCCAAGACTGTATCCATCACGAACCGACTTATTGTGGACTTATGGGCTATCAAACAAATTATCAAAACTCAAAGATCCATTATCAGTGTTCGAGTTAGCCAGTTAGATGTAAGTGTTGGATTTATGTCACACTCGAGGATTTAAAATAAATTATTGTCTTTATGCTAGAATCCGCATGAATCTTAAATGTAATCTGAGTACAGTGCTGCATTTAAATATATAAAGAAGTCTGCGAAGTGGCAATTTATGGGTAAAACGCAGTGACTGAGACGTTTTAACGAATGCGCTTTGGCATACCCCAAAGGAAGATGGAGAAATCGAAATCGAAATATACGAAAACAAGAGAAAAATACATTCAAGGCCGATTGCTTATGCTGAAAACTCAACAAAAATGTGCATTTACTGCGAAAGAGTTCACTAATGCCCGAGTGCTAGTCTTTCTCAAAGAGATGTCATCAGAGGTGCGCTTGCCTATGTGAGATTTAGCATTAATTATTATTAATTCCTAATTAGCGATATGCTTAACCGTAATATAAGTAGGCAATCTCATTCCTTCTGGTCGTCACTGATAATGCTTGTAAGGAAAAAGGACAGATCAATGCGATTATGCATTGATTATAGGAAACTCAATGCCGTGATTAAGAAAGATTCCTTTCTACTTCCATGAATTGACGCAACTTTGGACACCCACGCCAGTAATACCATGTTTAAACACTTGATTTAGCTTCCAGCTACTAGCAGGTGGAAGTGAGGCCCACTGACAGAGAAAAGACGGCTTTTACCGTCCCCTCAGGCCTATACGAATTCGAGACAATGCCTTTTGGGTTGGCAAATGCCCTTAGTAATTTTAAACGATTAATGAATCAGGTTCTTGCCTAGTTGATCCCAAACTCCTGTCTTGTATACATGGAAGAAATTATAGTCCTCGGTAAGGATTTAAACAACCACCTCGATAATCTTTGGTCTGTGTTCGATAGCCTCAGACAGGCTGGTCTCACTTTTATGCCTAGTAATTGTGTCTTTATCAAGCCGCGCGTAAAATTTCTGGTCCATGTCGTCTCTGCCATCGGCAAAGATGACCGATTATGAGAAGGTAAGGCAAATTTGTGACTGGCCAACTCCCACAGATATATCCGAGTTTGGAAGTTTTTTAGGACTTGCCTCGTACTATCTCCGTTTTATCAAGGACTTTGCTAATATTGTAAGTCCCCTCCGTAAGCAAATGCAGTAAGATTGCGAATATTAGTGGGCTGCTGACTGTGCTACCAGCTTCCAAACGCTGACAAGTAAGCTTTGCTCCTCTCTGATTCTAGTTTTCCCTAACGTAAGCCCTGATACTGGAAAAATTGTCTTAGATACAGATGCTAGCGATAACACAATAGGTGCTGTCCTCTCCCATCAGCAACCCAATGGAACCGAGCGTTTCATCCAGTACCTCAGTCGTTCATTTACTAAAACAGAACGTCGTTAATGCTTGACTCTCAAAGAGATGCTAGCATTAACATACTTTGTTGAAGAATGTCGGCCGTACCGTCAGTATCGGCAATTCATCGTGTGCACCGATCACAAATCTTGGACGTTGTTGTGGAATTTTGAGAATCATGAGAGGCAAGTTGCTCTGTGGTAGGAAAACCTGGCGGAATATGAGTTCAAAGTCATGTTCCGACCGGGTCGCCAGCACGGAAATGCTGATGCTCTCTCAGGGGAACCACATCGCCCTCATGGCTAATGCCCGTCATGCACTGACGACACCATATCAGCCGATGCCTTACAATGCGACCAGTGCTTCTCTGGGCTGGAGCTCAGAGAGACGATCCGTATACATCCCCCATTTACAAAAGGAAGGTAAGTAACGCCACGCCCCTCAGCAAGTCATAACTAGCGGATATAGCTACGAACTCGATGTCTCCACAGCCTCTGGGACAAACTGTTCATTGAGAACGGTGTCGTTTTCTACCATGACAGTGAACAGTATCCAAAGCGTGTTGTGCTACCACTTTCGATGGTTGACGACGTAGTGGAACGGACGCCTACAGAACTGGGCCACTGCGGAATTCACAAAACCGCCTGGGCCCCCAGTGACGCTACTTTTGGCCAAACCAAAAACGCGACATTCAGGATGCCATTCGGTCGTGCGAGTTCTGTTTGGCTTCTTAGTCACCTACCCAAACGTTAAGTGCCCCTGCAACCGATTAGAACAGGTTATCCTAATGAGAGTGTAGGGGTTGACTGCACCATCTGCTAAGAGAAATAAGTTCATTCTAGTCATTGTTGATTTCTTTACCAAAATGGCGAAAGCGGTTCCCCTGCCTGATGCATTTGCAGTAACTGTGGCCAGAGCCATCGTTAATAGTTGGGTCTGTAGTTGGGGAGCTCTGGAAGAACTGCACTCAGATCGAGGGTCGTCATTCGAAAATGCTGTCATATTCGAGCTTTGAAAATTCTTAAAAATAAAGAAAACGTATGACAATGTACCACTTACAGGGTAATATATAAATATATATATATGGAATGGAACCGACAAAGACAAGGGAGACCGGAATGGCCATTTCTGGCTTATTAGCCGTCATCAGCCAGTCATACCCAATCCCAAGTGTGGCACGCCTGGGATTCGAACCCGCGACCATTGGTATTTAAGTCGAACGCTCTACCATTGAGCCACGGGCTCGTTGTTTTGTCGGTTTTGATCGGGAATATGATGATAGTGTGGGGCTCACCGATCTGCTTAAGGAACATACATGTTCCGTTGTGCCCTGGAGCTCAGATAAGAGCCCTCGCAGGCGGTCGCATAGCGACGTGTAGCATATGATGGAATGGAACCGACAAAGACAAGGGAGACCGGAATGGCCATTTCTGGCTTATTAGCCGTCATCAGCCAGTCATACCCAATTCCAAGATTGGCACACCTGGGATTCGAACCCGCGACCTTTGGTATTTTAGTCGAACGCTCTATCTTTGAGCCCCGGGTTCGTTGTTTTGTCGATTGTGATCGGGAATATGATGATAGTGTGGGGCTCACCGATCTGCTTAAGGAAAATACATGTTCCGTTGTGCCCTGGAGCTCAGACTAGAGCCCTCGCAGGTGGTCGCATAGCGACGTGTAGCATATGATGGAATGGAACCGACAAAGACCAGGGAGACCGGAATGGCCATTTCTGGCTTATTAGCCGTCATCAGCCAGTCATACCCAATCCCAAGTGTGGCACGCCTGGGATTCCAACCCGCGACCTTTGGTATTTGAGTCGAACGCTCTACCACTGAGCCACGGGCTCGTTGATTTGTCGGTTGTGATCGGGAATATGATGACAGTGTGGGGCTCACCGATCTGCTTAAGGAAAATACATGTTCCGTTGTGCCCTGGAGCTCAGACTAGAGCCCTCGCAGGTGGTCGCATAGCGAAGTGTAGCATATGATGGAATGGAACCGACAAAGACAAGGGAGACCGGAATGGCCATTTCTGGCTTATTAGCCGTCATCAGCCAGTCATACCCCATCCCAAGTGTGGCACACCTGGGATTCGAACCCGCGACCTTTGGTATTTGAGTCGAACGCTCTACCATTGAGCAACTGGCTCGTTTTTTTGTCGGTTGTGATCGGGAATATGATAATAGTGTGGGGGCTCACCGATCTGCTTAAGAAACATACATGTTCCGTTGCGCCCTGGAGCTCAGACTAGAGCCCTCGCAGGCGGTCGCATAGCGACGTGTAGCATATGATGGAATGGAACCGACAAAGACAAAGGGAGACCGGAATGGCCATTTTGGCTTATTAGCCGTCATCAGCCAGTCATACCCAATACCAAGTGTGGCACACCTGGAATTCGAACCCGCGAACTTTTGGTATTTGGGTCTAATGCTCTACCATTGAGCCACGGGCTCGTTGTTTTGTCGGTTGTGATCGAGGAATATGATGATAGTGTGGGGCTCACCGATCTGCTTAAGGAACATGCATGTTCCATTGTGCCCTGGAGCTCAGACTAGAGCCCTCACAGGCGGTCGCATAGTGACGTGAAGCATATGATGAAAATGGAACCGACAAAGACAAAGGAATACCGGAATGGCCATTTCTAGCTTATAAGCCGTCATCAGCCAGTCATACCCAATCCCAAGTGTAGGACAACTGGGATTTGAACCCGCGACCTTTGGTATTTGAGTCGAAACGCTCTACCATTGAGCCATAGACTCGTTGTTTTCGGTTGTGATCGAGGAATATGATGATAGTGTGGGGCTCACCGATCTGCTTAAGGAACATGTAGTTCCGTTGTGCCCTGGAGCTCAGACTAGAGCCCTCGCAGTGCGGTTGCATAGCGACGTGTAGCATATGATGTAATGGAACCGACAAAGACAAAGGGAGACCGGAATGGCCATTTCTGCTCTATAAGCCGTCATCAGCCAGTCATACCCAATCCCAAGTGTGGCAAACCTGGGATTAGAACCCGCGACCTTTTGGTATTTGAGTCGAAACGTTCTACCATTGAGCCACGGGCTCGTTGTTTTGTCGGTTGTGATATGGAATCTGATGATAGTGTGGGGCTCACCGATCTGCTTAAGGAACATGTATGTTCCGTTGTGCCCTGGAGCTGAGACTAGAGCCCTCGCAGGCGATTGCATAGCGACGTGTGGCATATGATGAAATGGAACCGACAAAGACAAGGCAGACCGGAATGGCCATTTCTGGCTTATTAGCCGTCATCAGCCAGTCATACCCAATCCCAAGTGTGGCACACCTGGGATTCGAACCCGCGACCTTTTGGTATTTGAGTCGAAATCGTTCTACCATTGAGCCACGGGCTCTGTTGTTTTGTCGGTTGTGATCGGGAAATATGATGATAGTGTGGGGCTCACCGATTCGCTTAAGGAACATGCATGTTCCGTTAGTGCCCTGGAGCTCAGACTAGAG
>WEDG01006455.1:0-47500 GCA_017591395.1 Schistocephalus solidus
TCATTGGATTGTATTTGCCATCGAATTGACAATAGCTTTAAGGCAGAGCTTAAGCACGTCTCCCCGGAAACGGGCTGCTTTGGAATGCCGATAGGATATTCATCTAGAAATCGCCTCTATGCCGTCAAACGCGTCAAGTCAGCGCGGTATAGAGGAAAAACAGAGAAACAACGTCGAACGAAACAATACATCTCGTCAGGACTTACTTGAACTCCTTGAATTTTCTGTAGGAATGCCTGCGAGTTTCTTTACGTTGTATTGTGATCCATCACTGAGGTGCTTAAGTTTCCTGTATAGCCATTTGGCAAGATTGTAAGTCGGGGATCCAATAAGCGGTACTTATGATCCCTCAATGGTGCATCTGGTTTGTAGCACCTTTGGAAGGCCATATGTATGTGCGATAAGGGGTCACTGAGGGCAATAAATCTGAAATCCTCGGGGCTAATGAGTTTCACTCGAGAAAGTTCGTTCACTGTCTTCTTTACAGCGGCTGCCTGTTTTTTTCGTTGGGTCCGCATCAAGTGGGGTGTACGCTTCCCTGTCATTGAAGATCTGGTTTGCGTTGTTGACGTAGTCGGTCTTGTCCATGATAGCAGCTGCGCCACCCTTTGCTCAGCAGGCACAAATGACTATACTTTCATCTGTTTTCAGTGATTTCAACTCTTCGCTTCTTCGATTCCTAAGGTTTGATGATGTTTCCTTCCGAAGGAGCACTCAGTGGCACAGCTACGTATGTCCGCACGTATGTCCTCGGGGACGGTGGAGGTCAGCAGAAGGGATTCAAGATTGGCTAGGAAGTTTGTCGGTGTAGCATCGGCATGGCTGAATTTTTATTCCTTTAGATAGGAGGTTTATTTCAGCGGATGTGAGATTCCTTTTGGAAAGGTTAACAACCCCTCGTCGGCATGCTGTTTTCATTTGTAGAACGGAGAAGATATTTGAGTTTCTCTTGTAGGTTTGCTCGTTTCTTCATTTTGGCGTCCTTGGTGGTGGCAATTATCCTTTGTAGTACTTCGTCGAATATATATATATATATATATATATATATATATATATATATATATATATATATATATAGAGAGAGAGAGAGAGAGAGAGAGAACGCATAGAGAACGCTGGGGACCCACTGAGGAGCCGAACCCTCGTTGCTGTGTCACACAGCAGCAGAAACATCGGCGAAACACGTGTCTGGGCTTTTAGCTGGTATCTATGTCGGAAGTACGGTATAACGTCTTTGCCATATAAGATTCATACTACTTGTAGTACTACTTGTTTGTAGAATGGGCATTACGTGGTTATTCTACAGTGGTTGATTGTCTTCGACCCAAATGTTCAATGAAATTTCGGGTCTGACCCTAAAAAGTCATCTACGAATCATCTGTTTCCATGTCCTGCACTTAATAATTTCAAAAAAATTATTTTTTTCTGATTATTCTCTGGAGTCCATATAACAGAAATTGCATAGAGAACGCTGAGGGACACACTGAGGATCCGAACCCCTCGTTGCTGTAGTCACACAGCAGCAGAAACATCGGCGAAAACAAGTGTCTGGGCTTTTAGCTGGTATCTATGTCGGAAGTATGGTATAACGTCTTGTTATATATATATATATATATATATATATATATATATATATATATATATATATATATATATATATATATATATATATATGGTAAAAAGAAGCAACCCTGATATTTGCACTCTGCGATGTAGCCTTAGGCATTCTATCGTGGGTTTATATGACCTGTCTTTAGGTTCGTGAGTTAATGGCACTGTCTCTGTTATGGTTTTGCATGCATCTTTTGCAGAAATTTTTTGAACAAGTTCAAGATATGTTATTTGGACAATGCAAGAAATTTGGTAGTTTCCTACCCTTCAAACATAAATGCAATCAGGTACGTGGTTAGGCGGTAAACGCTAGCTGCGTGTTTTACATAACTCACTCAGTGAATACAGGTGTCCGCATAGATTTATTACAAAGAATATTGCCATATCACAAGAAAACACCCACCTTTCAGATTATGGAAAATTCACTTCCCAAAAGTTCCTTTTTTTAGGAAATGTGACACCTTATTTCCTGGGAAGACGCTTTGGCCAAGCTATTTCAGAAACCCTCAATTCTCGTCTAACCCTATTTTGCACACAAAAAGTTGCACATATGTTGCATGTACTCCAGTCAGTGAGTCAAATCCGTATTTAGGTACTGATGCCACCTTTTGTCTGCTTGATCACATAAATTAAGTGTGAGCACATCATTTACGTACATTTAATTTTTGCTCATATAGTTAAAGACTTTGTACAACGCATCTAAATTGGAAACCTTTATATGCTGGGCTTTTATGAAAACTCCCAATATCTTCTAGTTTTTAACCAACAACCTGTTATGCCCCGTAGGTTTCCTGGAAATGGTAGTTATGCATTATAATTTTTTTCTGCAAAATGCAGCAGTCTCAAACCATCGCGTTAGTCTGAAATAAAAGCAATATCTTGATAATTTTTGTTAAATATTTTTTTCCTTTTTAAATTTTTCCTGCATTTTGCGGTATCCAAATTAATTTTTGTTAAGCTAATAAGGTTTAAACTGCAGGAGAAGCCATGCTTTGCATTAAAGTTAAAATAATGCATAAAGTTTGTGCTAAGCTTAGGATGTCGATCAATAATTCAGTCACAGAATTAAGTTCACAACTATATGATTTTCTAGCAGGTTCAAATAAACTTGTCGGTTGAATCTGTTGGGACGGCAATTTAATGAAAAATGTTAAGCTTCTGTTAAAAAACAACCAACGGATTATTTAAACATAACGTGCTGGCCTTCCTACTGTTTTTTTTTCAAACATTAACTGTTGAAAATGGGTTAAATTCCTTACAGGTTGCACTACAAAGCCAAGAAAAAAATATATTAAAATTTTACGTTATTAAATATGTTCTCTAACTTATTGAGTAATCAATCAGAGCAGAATTGCAGGATTATTGATATGGAGCAAAAATGCTGACATGCCAATGAGCATAGGGCGAAATAGTATTTAATACTCATTTAACGAGGTGAATTGAATTTGCTTAGGGAATGCTGAAAATAATTAAAACGCAAGGATTGTCCACTATTATCGAAAGAAAAACGAGGGTTAAAAAGATTTAATCAACATTCTTCTCCCAGCAAGCATACTCCAGTGCTTATGCGGTGCATTGCGCTGACATTCAGTCTTTTTCGTATGCTCTGAATATCTCTGAACCCTCAACTAGCATTTGTGGTGGACTCTACCTCCCCAGACGCAACACTGATAGGCTTTTGTCTAAGAACGACTAATATGACTAAATAATATGCCCACTGCATTAGCAAATGCAATCCATTTTATAAAAACGGAGACAAACTTAGTGAGAATCCTGAGATATCGAACTTGCGCAACGCGTGTTATATTCTATCGCATTGTAAAAATAATGAAAAACATTTATTATTATTTCTCGTTTGGCATTAACCGACATAATTCTGTAAAGGGCTAACTTGGTAAGGATTACCAACGAAGATCCATTTAGGAAAAATAAAATGTCCAAAGCAAGTGAAAATACTTAATCCAAATTTTACGAAATGATTGTGCATAATAGCTATTCACCAAATATTGCAAGTCAGCAAGTCAAATTGTAAAACAAAATCAATGCCTAAATTATTTGGAGTATCGTTTTAAAAGAGTGAAAAAATGTTTATCTGGTTCAGTAATAACCTAATATCCGACCAATGGGCTTAATAAGAAATTTTGTTCCACGGAAACTCATAAGGCTTACAAACTCTCAATTAAAGAAGCTTAAGGATACCTATAGCATGCACTCAATCAATTAGGGATAAGTGTAACGTAACCTTACAGTTACAATGTATGCACTGAGGATGTTTCACTACTATGAATCACCATTCGGTATATGGGCATTTTGTTCGCTGAGGACTAATTAATGCATGTCACTATTGACGGCCAAACAAACGCAAAATAATTGTTTAAAAAATTATTATAAAGGCAAAGGTATTAAAAATGCAAATGAGATTTCTAACACAGATTAAAAAATGTGTTTCAACATAAAAACTAATCTATATCTTAGTACACGAATCATATAGAATTAAAAGTCGGTGAAATAGGAGAAATAGGCAAAATTATGTACAGTAGATTGCCTAACTCACGAAATGCATATATCAGCATTTGTGGTTGTAGCAAGGCAGGCAGTTTAAGGTGTTAGTTCTGTTTCCTTTGACCCACTTGTGAAAACTCGGTGGCCTCGGTGGGATTCGAACCCACGCAAGTAAGGGGAGGCTTTAGTACAGCCAACGCTCTCAGCCAACTGAGCTACGAGGCCCCCACCGGGAGCCGTGAGTTTAATCACACTTGGGTCAAGTTACCCGCCCAGCCTACTGCAACGTATGGAATCCACCAATTCTGGATACAGCAAGCTGACTGCCCAAGCAGGAAATCAGTTGGCTAAAGCGTTAGCTGTACAAAAGCCTTCACCTTGCTGGCGTGGGTTCGAATCCCACCGAGGCCACCGAGTTTTTCCCATGTGGGTCAAAGGAATTATTCAAATCTGCCAAAATCCACTTCTAATTAGTTCTGTTTGTTGTAATGAATTGATGCATAAAAAGGGTTCATTTCAGATTAGTTTATTGATGGGAAAACGGGATAACATGGAGCATTTTGCTTTTGTTTTACAAATTTATGACGTTTTGCGCCAACAAACGCTGTATTAAAATTTTGTAAAATATACTTTGTTTTACCAAACTGATAATTAGGACCTTAAACGCGCATGCATACGAGACGCAATGAAATGCCGCCACTTTCCGGTGTCACGGCGTACGCGAAGCCTGTCAAGAAAATTTTGGTCTGCAGTTGACTATAAATAAATAAGGAAACTTGAAACGGACGTTGCAGAAAAACGGCAACGGAATGGGCAGAAGATTGACATTTTATCGCCAAAATATCAGTATATATTTGGCCACTCTCTTTTGCGTTTGAACTCTTAGAACTAGACTGAGAAGTATGCAAATATATTGAAAAAAGCTCCAATAGAAAGAGAAAAGGTACTTCTTTAATTTTCAACAGAAATTGTATTTTAACTTTTCAGTGAAGTTGAAAAACAGGTCAAATGTTCCCAGTTTTGTCTTGGCTTCATTTTGGAAGCAAGTATTTATTGGCTGCTACGATTTTCGCTCCTCCATCCAAACCTGTATTATTGTAAAACCCTGGGTCGGAATAATCTGAAACGTATGTTTACCAAAAGCTGAATTCTGCAACGCAAGTGCACAAGCACACACAGGTCTTATTTCACCTGTTCTGTACAGATTAGAGAGCTCTGAAATGACTGAAAAGCTTATTATCTATAAGGGTGAATATTTAATTTCGAAAACTGTTAGTCAACGTACAATCTAAGTGCTACTATCGGTGCCCACCAGGAGTGGAGCACCGCAGAAATTGGATGGTCCTTATCTAGAAGAAAAGAAAGAAAGAAAGTAATGCCTACACTTTGGGTTGTTTGTGTCATTGAGCTACTTATTTAATCTTAATTTCATCCTAGAAATGGCTGATTTATTTCACGGATTTTACATACAGATAAAAATGTGAACCCGGCTTGTCCATCTAGAAAATTGAAGTTGGCATACCGGATGGATTCGCAACTTATGATTATAAGCAATCGAAAAAGTTAGCATAATGCTTGGGGCACCACCTGATGTTCGTTATAACTGGCTGATGATGGCTAATGAGCCAGAAATTGCCATTTCAGTTCCCCTTGTCTTTGACGGCCAATATTGTCTGCCTATGATACCGACTGCTGTGCGGCTCCTGGCAGGGCTCGAGAATGAGGTTCAAAGCTGAGAGGTACAAGTGTGTTCCGTTAATGATCGGTGACCATTCATAAAATAATGTCCATATTCCCAATCTAAATCGGCAAGACATCGGGCCCGTTGCTCGACAGTAAGAACGTTGGACTTCTGTTTATCGGGTAGCGGGTTCAATCCATGGGTGGTGGACCAACTAACCTTAGGTTTGACCGACTGATGACGGTTAATGAGCCAGAAATGACATTCTACTCTCTATTTTCTTTGCTGGTAATATGCGTCTGCCTACTTTATGCCCAATGTTTTTATTTTTTCCTGTTCCAGATGAAATATTGACTAATCGCGCAAAATGCATATGGGACACAATTTCTATGCTATATCAGAGTATTTTCATTTTGCCTTTTGTATGCATATAATTTTTTTTCGATGGAAGCACTGTAGGCGAGTCCCAATTAAAAAGCTATTGTTTATGCTACTTAAAAGCTTACCGTAGGTTGTCTCGTAAAGCTAAAGTTCACCGGGCTGAGCGTGGACAACGGGGACAATGGGTCAATAAGGACAATTGTTTACAGAGCTTTCATTTCATTGGATGCCTACCTTTTCTGTTTCATTTTGCGTGGGTTATTTTCACCTCATTTAAACTTTTATGTTTATTTATAAATATCGGTTTTTAATTTACTTTCACCGTAGTTCATGCTCTTTTGTTATTCTACTGCCCCACCCATAAAACCCCCATTACCAGGGTTCCCGTAAGACAGGCTCTCGGGTTTTATCATTTAATCTGGGACACGCCTATTGTGCTCCTACAATTTATCTAACTATAGTTCAAAAAAGCTGGAAATTTGCCCATTTTTTGCTTTATCATTTCCATGTTATTACTATTCGTTAACTTATATTGATAGGTAGTGCGCTTCCAGTATCAGCCAGGCACACTAACTGCGACCGAAGAATCAAAAGGCTAATTAACTCAATAAATGCTGAGTTCCAGGAAGAAGGTGAGGAGGATAAAATGTGATCCCTGAAAAAACAAGATTATTGGCCTGTCGTTTTTTACGTGCACCCATCATCAAAAGGAGCTTCAGCTAAGGATGCGCAGTTTTTACAGCAAGTAATGGGCTACCGATCACATGTGTACTACAATTAACAGCTCGCACGATCACAGACTGTGGTCCTGGTCAATGGGATGATGGCTTGGCCGCACAAAATCAAGTCGTTAATCACCGTGATTTAATCATCTGTGATGGATGTTGGTGTGATTATCACTCGCCAGTTTGACTCTTTGCTCAGTTCTTTTCACCCTATTGCAGGTGGCCAGGCTTGAGATTCCAGGAGACTATGGTTAGGCTTAATGCTAGGTTTAGTGTTAGGACACGGAACTAAGTACCTCGTGGAATTTAGTCCACATGTCCTATGGAGGTACATATGTCAAAGCTCAACCTTGCATTGGTAAAAGTATTGCTAGCATTCAAAAAGAAACGAGTTCAACTGCACTGCGTTTGTGGCCAATATACATGCTTAACCTTCGATGTTTGCTTATTTTCTGGAATAAGGAAAATCAGCATAATGTTCCATCTACAGCCAATATCCACTTGATATAATTCTGAGCACGTCATTCAAGCCATTTCGGTAAGCTATCAGTCAACAGATCACTGTCAGCAGAAGAAGAAAAAAGAAGAAAAGGTGATTACTGGATCAGGCTGCTTATTGACCTTACAATTCGGATTTTCTCTCGAACCCAGCATCAGAGACAGCTGTAGGAAAGAGAAACTGCGGTTGCCGGGCCATAATAGGCATACTCTCATTGACAGACCTCGTGTCCATCACTGAGGGTCTCAAGTAATGCGATGATTGAATTGCGTGACGTGTCAATGTGGCCTGCTGTCACCACAACTGCTGGTCTTACGCACCCTCCCCGCGTGGCTAGCAATTTTGCGCAAGGAAAAGTGCAACACAGAATATGGAGCCGCGATGTCAAAACGCATATTAATCGACTGCGGAACAGGGAACCATTACTCTAGCAGACCGATGGAAAGACAGAGCAAAAGTCAGCTATCTAGTTGTGTTTCAACAGTTTCATTTCTAAGAAGAGAATCGTGAATCCACTGTCTGTAGTCGGTAGAGCTTAAGGGGTTGCCTAGCGGACCAATGGCAAGACAGAGCAATCGTCAGCTATCCAGTTGTGTTTCAACAGTTTCATTTCTAAGAAGAGAATCATGAATCCACTGTCTGTAGTCGGTAGAGCTTAAGGGGTTGCCTAGCGGACCAATGGCAAGACAGAGCAATCGTCAGCTATCAAGTTGTGTTTCAACAGTTTCATTTCTAAGAAGAGAATCGTGAATCCACTGTCTGTAGTCGGTAGAGCTTAAGGGGTTGCCTTGCAAATGAGTAAAGAGAATTCAGGGCCTGCACGTCAGCCGAAACGAATTTCCCGGCAATATTCCTTGGCGTGCTTATTGAACGACTTGTTTATCACCCAATAATTTGGCAGGTTCATAAGTGTGCAATTAAAAAGCAGAAAGTACCGATGTCAGTCATGTTTACGAACACTGTTTTGTCGGGAATCTCCACATTGTTGTCTCTAACTATTGTTAAAACAGTATATTTGTATCCAGTGACAAATTGAGGCCAAAAAGGTTAACTTCGGTTTTGTGGGATTTTTGGAAAAACTGGCCATTCAGTCGAATAAATTACTTCAGAGTTTTCCCTTCGGGCACATCGGTCGGCTGCCAGTACAACGTAAGCGCTGTGGTATTCCGACTTACAATAGCGAGCTCACATGGGTTCAGGTTGGCTAAAGGAGATGTGTTGAAGAGAGGAAATGTGTATTTGAAATACGGAAATCTATTAAAACTTTAATGTGTTGTGATTGTTTCAATAAATGGCAGCCCTAGTATATAAATAAATTCGTTTTCAGTGCCAACCGTTATATTTTTTGTCAAAGAGCGCTTATATTTTTAAGATCTTCAGTGCTTTTCAAAAGCTGAAAATCCGTATAAATGAGGCAACACCTTTTGAGGTCAAAATGAAGCACATTTAAACTTAAGCAAATTAAATATTTCATAGAATAAAAAAAAGTTTATTCAAGCCAATAAGTTTGGTTTCTGACAAAAATCTTTCGATACATGTCTTATTTTCAAAGGACTAACATAAAATTGCTGTTGAACTCAGATAATATTTTGATTTATAAAAAACAGAAGATATATTGATTAGTCATCGTGCATTTTTCACAGTTGCCCTACTCGTCTACAAACCATCCCATCTTATAAAGAATGCGTTTATTAAATATTATCTGGGAAATATTTAAACAATGTAAAAGTTTAAACTGATCAATGCGATATTTTTCGGCCTACTGTCGCAAGCAGTCTATGCCGTAATTTTATCATCTACGTTAAAACCAGGCGTATAAGCTGGTTCATATTTCACAAGGAATGTTACTTTCTTGTTAATTAGAGTTTTAAAAGTTTTCATATAAGCGAAGTTCATATTTTTTACTATTTTGAGGAATGCAGTGCGTCAGTAGTTGCGGCTCGCCTCATGTTCACATAAATGGACTTTTTATTAAATTAGCAACTGATATTATAAAATTTCATCCCTTGGCTGTTCCTAGTAAAATTAAGTTGAATCAGTGACTAGCGCGCAAACTGGATTTGTAAGGGAAAGAGCTTAGTATGGGTGCACCTGTTCAAATAATTACCATAGTAGTATGCATTTGAACCAGTAATTTTTAATGCCCTTGCAAATTCATCAAAGACCAAATACTTGTTCTTGTGCTTATTTAATAAAAAATAATAGCATAACACATTTATTACTGTAAGGAAGGAAATATTTACTTTGTAGGAATTTTTTCCGATTCCAGAACAAATTTGAGGTCTATCGGTTGCATTGTTATCTACCTTTTGGTTTAAGTGTTATATTTCTAACGTGGATTGAATAATTTATATTTTTTCGATGTTGTCTCGGAGATAGTATAAGGTGCTGAAGCAGGTTCGCAAAGGACATGGACCTTACCATATGCCCCCATGAAAGACGCTAACAACCATACTGATTGGATTCAACTTGAATGGACGTGTTCCAGTCTTAAAAAATATTACACCCAAAAGCTGTTTCAAACCAAGTGATGGTCTTTTTTCACATCAAAATATCAGCATATCAAGATTTTTCTTCATTCGAGTAACAAAAGGGAAATTTGCCTGCGTTTTATATAAAATATACTTGAGTTTGTAAGAGTATCGAAAATCCATAGAAATCATACAAACTTATTGAGTTGTTACTTATTTACCCCATTACATTTTGCTGGTGGGTGAATAGTTGTGCTTGTCTTCTGACATATCTGAACGATCTTGGGATTTCTCTCAAAGATAAAAAATATGACAATAAAACTTAATCAATCATATTCTACAAAATACAAATAAGTATTTCAGAAAACCTTCTACGAAATCGGTCGTTGACTGTACACGTAAATAACTGCACTTTGGCCAATGCCAGCTGTATTAGCCAACTATTTAATGTTTTTTAAGATTTCAAAATGTGCCTTTTTACGATTTTCGGCCTCTTTTACAGAATTTTTGAAGGTGAAGAAACTGAGCTTAAAGTTCCAGAACAAATATGAATAACGCATTCTGGTTTCGTTAAGATATGATGGCGAAATCATTATCTTCTGAAGAAGAGTAAGATAAAGTTGGAGTTAATGGACCGAAAGGCATCCGCACTGATGATTTGGAAAGATTTCCAATTCTATGATTAGGCAAGCTGCATAACTGACTACCTAAGGACAACCAGGAACACCGAACACAATAGCCTGGTGATGAAAGGGAGAAATAACCGAAAGGTCTGTATAAATGCAATTTTTCCGCGAACTTACACTCGTCCTTTTTGCCTATATCAGTTGATGATAACCACGATGATATATATGAAGCTTGAAGCTTAGCGCGTATGAGCAATTAATTTGACATAATCAAATTTATATTGCTAATTTATGTGTACAATAGATTGCATGCATCATAAAATGTGAAGAGAAAGGTTGAAAATCTGTTTGTTTCGAAAATATACCTAAAGTGGTTTGGTGTATTAATGAGTGTGCAAAATATTTCGAAATAACTCAGTCCAGACGAGATGTCAACTGTTAAACGTGTTGTCTTCTGACCGCTTGACAGAAAACATATTCTCTGGAAAATGGTGACCTCAACAGGATATATTTTCCTCATCGATTAACGAGATGGGATTATATTCCAATATTGGTTATGGAAAACACGCAAATAAGTATTAATTCTTGTACGCCTTTGGTGGAATAACGGCCCTTTTCATTTGTCTCCTTAAAAAGGGTATATTTTCTTTATATAAGACGTCGAATGTTTCAGAGAGTTTAAGCTCGTGAAAGTGTCCTTACTAAGACATCCTATTCTAACGTCTATTAGATGAAATATATTTGGATTTATAAGAGCATGAAACTTCAAGTAGCAAAATTCATACTATCTAAGTAGTGACGTTTACAGGCGATTGGAAATTATCTCGTTCATGAGCCAACTAAATGATTTGTTTGTTAGTCAGCTTTTTGCCTCTCCGTCCAAACCTTCTTTTCGGCTTTCCTCTGCTGAACTCTGGAGGAATCTTAAGCGTCTCACTGGCCAATGTGGTAAACTGGCACATGTTGATGCTGATTTAGACGATCTAAACAAACATTTTATCCATACTTCTACTGACTCCAATCCCCCCACAAACAACCTTTTGTTACTACCAAGCGTTTTTTCTCCCGTGTCAGTGGCAACAGTGGAGAAACATCTGAAAAATGTTCGTGGTTCAACTGCTGCTGGGCCGGATGAAGTTTCACCATTTGTTTTAAAATACTGCTGCTCTCAGATTTCCCCTATTTTGACACACCTTATAAACATGTCCTTCATGGAGTCAAAGATCCCTGACATTTGGCGTTCAGTAAGAATCACTCCCATCCCTAAAAAGTCAGCTAATTTTGGTCCTAAATCTTTCCGTCCAATAGCCTGCTCTTCCGCTTTACTGAAGATTGCTGAACGAGTCGCTCTCGATACAATTAAGCCTTTTTCCTCCAATTTCTCCGACCCATTACAATTTGCCTATAAGGCCCAGCGTAGTACCCTAGATGCTGTTGCCCTTGTAGTACATTCGGCTCTACGAGATTTAGATAAGGGCTGCCGCGCGTACGCATGCGCATTTCTTGACTACTCCTCTGCCTTCAACACCATCCCGCGCCATCTCCTTCTTAATAAAACATCCGCGTCTGGCTCTCCCGGCTGGGTTGTCTCTTGGCTTGAAGATTATTTTACTTCCCGCACTCAATTCGTACAATCCGGCAAGCGGAAGTCTACTGTCCTTCCAAACAACTGCGGTGTTCTTCAAGGTGCCATCTTATCCCCTCACCTCTTTTCCATTCACACTGATGATTTGAGGTCACCAAATGACTGTCTGTACATCAAATATGCCGATGACATGGTTGTTGGTTATCCTCTTAAAAATCAGACACATCTCCAGTGTCTGAAGGATGGCCTTGACCATGTTGCAGCCTGGTCGTCAGATAATGGCCTTCAACTGAACCATGAGAAGTCTGTCCAATGTGTTTTTTTCACCTGCGACCATCCCCTAGTTCTCAATTCTCAGCCGTCCTTCCCAACGAGGTATCCTCTTTTCGGTACCTTGGCGTAACTCTGACATTGAATCTTTCATTCTCCCAACATATCGATGCTCTTTTTACAAAAATTCGTAAACTTCTATATTATATTCGCCGTTTACGTTCCTATCACACACCTCAGGCCCCTTATCTGGCGATTTATAGAGGCATGTGTTCTTCCCCTCATCCTTTATTGCTCTCTCGTAATTTTTCCAGCCTTGCTTAAAAATGATTTTTTTGATTTTAAAACGTATTCTCCGAATGCTCTCTTCTGCTGCTGGTGTTTCTTATACTTTTTAAGTGGATTTGATTGCAAAACGGCACTTTATGACAGTCAAACAATTCGCTGGGCGAATCCTTGAGGATGAAACCCATCCCTCCACTCTGAACTGATTGCTGTGAAGTCTTCCCGTCCGATGCGCCGAGGCTTTCGCCATATAGCATGCCGTACAACGGCATACCAGCGCTCCGTTTTGCCATTTCTAGCACGCTACCTTACGTGTGAAGAGACTGAAATAAAAAAGCTCAGACTAGAACTGTCTCCCCGCTAGATGTCCATTTTCGACTCTTTGATTCTTGTATATTATGTTTACTTATCCTATTATCTTAGTGAATGGAGCCGTTTATATTTTTGCTGAAAATTTTGAATGATACTTCAAAATAAAGCGTATTCCTCTCTCTCTCTCTCTATAAAATATTTTGAAATAAGGCTGCACGATAGTCGATAATAAAACCCTACTTGAGTATTATTTTCGAATCAAAATTGTTTTTTCCGAATTTCGGTTGACATTGCATAAGATAGGAAATCTCCTTTTATATTATTAAAAGTTCACATTTTTTTGGAAATTAAAGTATAACTTTGTCTTAGGGTGATCACTAGTACTTCCGGGTTGCCGGTATAAAATACTATGCATTTTTTAGTTATGCCTGGTGTTCTGATAAAAACGAAATTTGGTTACGTGTGATAATTACACTAAAATAATTAGCGAAAAACCACATACAGAAACTGTCGTTATGTGGCATTCAACTACAGCTTCTATCGAAAAACACTAATATGTGAACTACGAAACTCAATAAGGCTAGATAGCTTCCGCTTTGCTGAAGGCCATAACGTGGACCAGTTGTGTAAAACATCGGGCATTATAGTGAAAATAAACGCTTCCACCGAGATTCAGCAGTTAAGAGAAGCATGCATAAATGTTTAACGTTTTGAGTCGTAATATTCAAGGAAAATTATCTTATCATAAGTTACTATTTAAAAATTCCGATAAATACGTACGCACTTCAAGTAATTTAGATAAACTTGCATGAAACATGTATGCACGCGCATGCAATATGGATTAAAAGAAGGATGCTGACAGGATAGAGCGTTAGCATTTGGAAGCGGAAAAGTGTTTGAACCCCTTGAAGACGAAGGTTTGTGGCTCGAGGTTTTTACTTCTGTATTCGCTTATATAGCAATGCGGGCATTGTGGTTCTTCACACTTTAGTGCGCAAACCCTTTTCTTAATGCGTGATTGATAAATTTGCCTTCACCATGCTATATATTAAGCCGCACAATTTCGACAAAAAATTAAAAGAAACCCTCCCCGCATGTAAAGTGCTCCAATTAATACTTGCTCTGCAGTGACATGCCATTTTCCCTTTTGCTATAATTAATCGGTAATTAATTTCCACCGGTCTGCATATACCAGAGCTTATAACCTATTTAACTTTAACATGTGGTTGCATTCTTAAGAAATGTCTAAGTGGCATTTCTTTGAAATTTCAATGATCTAAACAAATGGCTTAGGAACAGCAATCAGAGGGTTAACATGCCCAGTAGGAAAAATTTGGTAAGCGAAGCGTAACCTAGGTCTGATTAATCGGAAAAAAATAATTTTAAACATTAGAAAAGCCGAAAAAATGTTTTTCATTAAAATCTCAATGAATCAAATCTTTTTCTTTTAGATTTCAAGACATGTGCACAAGTAAGATTATTTGAGCACGTTGGTAATAGGTTTGCGTTAAACATTACAACAAGTTTAACCTAGGTTTGCTCTGAAAAATATGAAGAAGAGGGAGAAAAACGCCATAACAGGCTCGTATGTGTTTCAGTAGCGAAACGGTTGCCCAAGCTACTGACAAAGACCTGCTTCTAGTTTGGGCCTTTGCACGCGTCTCTTCGCTAGTGTGAATTAAACTTGAAGGATAAATTGTATTTCAGTAAATTCTGCCTTCTACCGCACCTCGTCTTATTGACTCGGTCACGACTTCGGTCCATAGTAGGAAGGATAGACTGCGGTCGATGCAACACAAGCCTTCTACCATTAAAAACAAATTCGCGCAAAATATTACTGTCCCGCGTCACACAGCTCACGGAGAAAGTCGTCGAATTCAAAGGTTAAACATTCACGGTGAGTGGATATGAAAAAAACGATGGAGTTTCTCAAATATGTCAACGCATTCATAAAAATTCGTAGCTAGCTTACTACTGGGGTAAGAATTAAAGGAAAATGCCCTAGACCTATCACACTTGGAGCTTCAAGAAGGAAAAATAAACATTCTAATCGATTTTATTGCTTTCATAGACTTGTATATCCAGAATACATCTGGGCTCGGTTACCCGCACGTCATTAAGATCTCAGGCATGTCAAGAGGGACCGCTTAATCGTTACATGATGTGTGACAGTGGCGATTTAATGTTACTTTCAAATAATGAACTTCTGGATATTAGATCTCTTATGGTTTACACGAGCATTCAATCTAAATATTGCTTCGATCTTTCGAGGTAGCGTCCGATATGGCACGGCTTATCCGCAGACAAAGTTGAGGAGAATTCTTCTGAATTCATTTTGCATTTCAGATCTACTTTATTTTCAAGTATATTCTTGATACAGTCAATTTCTTAATTATTTTGAGTTATTGACAAATGTTCACATACATAAAACGACGAGGACGGTTCTGCTTAACTAGTTCAAATTTATGTTTTTAAGTTGTATATATGTTTGTTAATCCAAGGATTGAGAAACAATTTAATTTTTGTTTCACATTATTAAGGAAACAAATGCTAAGCATTGACAATTTTCATTCATTGTACACAAGAGCGCAGATCAGTAGATATAAGGTTACATTGAATATCAACTATTCTGACAAAGGACACTTTCAAGCGCAGGAGAAAATCATCAACATGGTCAGAAGAGATAATGAAATTCCAAGTGTGTGAACTTCAGCCAAATATTTGTTTGAACTTAATCAAAACAAAATGTTAGCTGTTAGGTGTAACGATAGCTTTTTTTTTCCTCGCTCGGTGCGGCACTCTCGCGCTGTCAGGTGAGTGCCCTCATTCGACTTCCAACGCCTACCAACCTTTTTTCAAGTGTTCCGTAGAGAATACAACGTCCTTCCATCTGCCTTACCATTTTAAGACTATCAGTTTTTGCTGAAGACTGATGCCCACACTAAAGGCATCTAGCCGATGCCGACTGGAAACTTGTTTTTCAATGACTACGATCGACAAAGTACAATTTGTTTTTTCTACTTTTGGAATGCACAAAATTGTCGTTTCAGACACTGGTTCCGTCTTCTCTAGTGCAGAATTTAGAAAATTTTAGCTGCTTCAAATTTCCTCGTAGCACCCGTAGTTCAGACAATAACACTCGGTTAGCCAAACAGACGCAAGCGGATTTGTGTATGAAACTGTGACGTTTTTTTTGCTCATGACACTAAACTACTCATATGGTTCATCGCCTGCTTTATCCCTGAACGCACGATAAAGTCATTGAAAATCAAACAAAGATGAAAGCGCACACCCAACCTTGAGCTTTCGCGACTAACAATAATGTGTACACGCCATTTGAACAGAAAGCGAACTGGTGTAAGGCCGTAGTTCAAAGCAGCGAATGAAAAATAGTAGCATTTGCTTTGGAAGAGGAAAATATTATACACCAATATCCGAACCATGTACGCAGCCGAACGAACGGATACAGTGAGGAACGCACGAAGTCCGAACTGACCCCATAACCCCCTCTCCCTACCTTTAAGCTTTGTCATATGTTTTCCAGGTTTCCATGCTAGGCTTTTTACTTTTCTCCAAAACTGATTTGCAAACATTTAGCATATCCTCTGGAACACATCTTTTCATGCTCAACCATAAAGGTAACATGCATATGCGAACTGGAAGCATCAGTTTCCGTTTGTGAATAGTAGGCGATTGTACCCCTTAAACGGACTACGCAGTACATGCACTGGACCAACACTGGAGCTGACTAAGGACAAGGCAGGCGTTATTAGGGGATGTTCACCCATAACAACTACCAGTTATCATATATATATATATATGGAAGGTTGCCAACTGACGGGATAACTCGGACCACGTGGTCAGCCCAATGTGTGCTTTGTGTGGAGTGGCTGACTGGCGGACTGAGAGTAAGGCTACAATGGCTCCTTCTTAATGTGGCCTTTATGGGACACTCACTCCGTGGGATCCGAGCCAGATGTGGTGGTACGCCCAGGGGCGGCTCCGGCCACGCCAGCCACCTGCGCCCCCTCCCACCTCCGGTCTTCTTGACTCTGTCATGACAGCGGACTCAGGTGGGGGAGAAGGAGAGAGTGCGGTAGATGCAGCGCAAGGCTACTATCACTTAAAACTAATTCACGCGCAAGTCACCGTCCCTGCACCACCTTGTGTGGAGCATACGGTGGACATCGTCGAAATCGACGGTTGAACTATGATGATAGCTTTTTAATGAAATCATGCTATTTTCTGTTGTGCTGCATCTTTTTCTATTTGTTCCAGGTCTATGACATTGTTGAATGTGCGGGAATAGTATTTAGTCGTCGAACGTTGTCGACAGACTTCGACTGGTCGTGTTGGGGTATAGCGCGAGAGAGTGATTCCCTCCACGAACTGGGAAATTTTTAACGTTCGAGAAGGGGATAAAATGTCTAACACAGATGCAGCGTTAAAATCTCATGTACAATCACCTTCAATATACTGTGCTGTACGCCATCTAGTCCAAGATTATGAGATTTGCTACAACCGGATATGAGTCTGATTACGACCCTCAGGGTAAATGAGATAGTTTCGTAAACGGCACTGATCCTAGCCGGAGGCTACTTATCGGAGTGGTAAAATTATCAGTAAAATTGCAGAATAAGAAATTATTAAGACTATCAACCGTCAATTAGGCGTCTGCTAAAAAATTAAAAAATCATCTTATAGAATGGAATCCTGTTTTTTTGCGTCAGCTCAAAATTTTTTCGGAAATATTTTTTACGATAATTCACAAGCATTTTTACGTTACGTTAATATTATTACTTCGCCTTATTTATTCAATCTTCTCTTTAAGCCCGCTCACAAATATGCCGCGAAAACGCAGCACCCGAACATGCTTCCGCATATGGAATCGGTGAGTGTCTAAGGATCACTCACCGAAAAATACAGGCAGATAAACTTTATCCCAGACCTCTTCGGATTTCCAAGGGGCAAATTAAGTAAGTGGATTGAAAATTCCGTAGATTTTAACAATAAAATCCTTTTCATTACAACCGCACACAAGTAGAAGAAATCACGATGTCTCAAAAATTCCTTTGAATTTACTAAATAGAAAATCGATAGAAAAGCTATATTTCTAGTGAAAAACATTATCGGATTTGACTTTCAATGATTAAAAACCATATCATCATTTGTCCTCACGATGTAGTCTACAGAATGTACTGACAAATATCAAAAACATTTAAAGAAACTGAATTGCATTATGGCTGCTTCTCAAAATGATAAGATCAGCAAAGATTTTCCTCTAAAGACCTCAATGAAGTCCTCGAACTATCTATAACCTGAAGTCCAAAACCAGTGAAATTCAGAAAAAAATGTCTCTGGTAACTGGATAATATTCCTCATTAACATCATCTGCAATGGGTATGGCGTGTGAGAAACAAGAATCGTAATATATGCTGGCACATGGTGGGCAATAGATAGAAACCACATCAGACTAAACAGACTGATCTAAACCGACAAGACAATGAGCTCGTGACGCAGTCAGTTAGAGCGTTGTTCTTATCTTCAACAGGTCGAGAGTTCGAGCCTCGGGCGCCACATGGTATGGGGTTGGGTATGGATGGCTGATAACGGATAATAAGCCAGAAATTGCCATTCCAGTACCCTTTTCTTTGTTGGTCATGTTATTCTGCCTATATACCTAACCACTTTGCGGCTGCTGGCAGGGATCTAGAGTAAACCCCAATGCACAAGTGAGTCTTGTAATCGACCGGTGAGTGTTCGTCAACGAATGTCCATATTGCCGATTCAAACTGACAAAACAACGAGTCCGTGATTCAATAGTTAGAGCGCTGGACTTCTGATCAATAAGTCGTCCCGTCTGGGATTGGGTTTGACTGGCTGATAACTGGCTAACACACATGCCAAACTGACACGAAGGTAACAATGAGGACTACCCAGCTATACCATCAGCTGGCAAGTCTCCTAGCAACAACTATGAGCACATCGGGGTGGTTCAAATAAGTTAAATCCAGTATAGGCAAGAAGATGCTTATTTTCGATGAGGATGGAGTGTTTCCTTCGACACTTGTCTCATCCTCATCCTAGTAACCTATCGGAGCCTGTCGGTTGGTGAGTGATGAGACTCGGTGCAGTAACCGGCGTTGCGCTACACGTCTGTACGACAATAGTTAATGACGCACACAACCAGCCTCCGATTTGGTCAACCACAACTATAAGACAGAAAGTCGCTCTTCTGGCGGCACTTTACGCTAGCTTGGATGTATACTATTATGCCTCACCCTATTGTTCCGATGTGTGTTTGAACCTTAACTTAACCCAACAATTGCGCTACTGAATTGATATTAGTAACATGTTAAAATTATAAGTCGCTACGCCATGCCTCATGCGAAAAAAATGAACCTCATGGGAGTTTGTCTCTTATCTTTAAGCAGACGGAGTTAGAGCTATACAATTTGAGATGCGCGCATAATTATTACCTGTCAGCTGTTAGGTCAGATTTTTCCGCTAGCGATCTTTTCGTTTAAGCCAACGCTCCGAACGTTTGGGAAGGGAGGGGCGTAGACGGGTTCTTTTAAGCAGGAAGAGGTAAGTTAGCATTTAAACTGTCTTGCCTTACTTATTCGTGATACTGCGTTTCACCAATTCTGTTCGGACATGATAGTCCACTTGAAACAACACAAGCGGGACTAGGTACGAAGTTAGAGTTCAGCCTAAAATAGGTTTGCTACGAAGACCCTTTATGCGAGTTGAGAAAGTTGGCGGTTAATAATGCCTACATTTTTAGGGTACCGACCGATTTAACATTTTGCTCCTAAACGTTAATAATTTGGCGTCCACTCTGATATTTTGCGCTGGCCACCACTTCTCGTACGACATTGGTGGTTTAAATTATTGACTAGGTTCGTCTTGACGGACATAGCAAGACAGCCAGCCCTACTAGCTACATGGTCAACAGAATAACCAATGTCTGGCGGACACCGGCATATAACTCGAGACGTATTTCATGCAAATTACGCGAACAGCGTCCCCTCTTACACTCACTTTGTAATAGGGAACATCTTTAAATCTTCTTATTGAGGACGAGGTATATTACCTGGCCCGGCGGGACCATTCCTCTGACTATGATCAGCAAACGGACCGCAATTTTGTTTCTTTCCCCCTCCCTCCCCCACCCTGACAACCGTACAATTTGTTCTACTTACCCGCATAATTGACTTAGTTACACAGTGATATAAATGTTAAGGCCTGATGAGAATTTATCGAAAGCTAACGTATGCTCACCAAATTGTCTTTTGGATTTTAAATAAGTTCAAAATTAGATGTTTAACATCATAAAATGTTTATTCAAGTGTAGTACTGTTGCTATTGGCGGATGCTGTTTTATACTTTATGAGTTCCGATTGGAATCATCGTACTGGCAGCGGATTTCGACACTAGTGCAAATGAAACCACGTAGCCCACTTATCTACCTGCATAGCCAGGACCATCCCTGCTCCAAGACTTGAGCAAAGTCATGGCTTTTGTGGGAATATGTTTGTAAGGGAGCAAACTTCGGCTGCTTTTAACCCACTCGCTCCACCCATATCTATCGCATCCCGGAGATGAGCAGGGCGAGTGTGGCTCGACAAAGCAAAATACTCCGTCTTCACGTGCCATTCACAAACTGATCCTCAAATCCGAACGCTTTGGACTAGGCGTTTCACACAGGGGAGACTACCGCAAACGTCACAGAAAAGAGCAACTGCAGCCTAACCCTCAGCATATTGCCCCATTCTACTCCAACCATGCGACCAAAAAGGTGGCAGAATTGTGTTGTCAGTGTACATTGCAATCCCATGTATACTCTTCGTGGGGAAAAATGGCTTTCACAAGAACCGTTGGGTTAAGAAAGGCTCAAAATGCATTTATTGCTCACTGATCGCCATGATGAAAATCCTATTGCCCTGTTTCAATAGAAGCTCCAACGCTTAGGTCCGAATAACAGAAGGTAATTCAAATAAGAATATTGATCTTTTTGGACACAAAAAAGTCCAGTTGTACAAATCAGGTTAACTTTAGCATTATGTCCTCTCCTTGCTTCCATGCGGAACTCCTCAAGTGTTAAAGTAAAAAATAAAAATAAGCGCCGATTAGTGGAAAAATCACGCAGCAGCAAAACAAGTCATCCGGATATGATTTTTGACCGTTAAGTTCGGCATGTTACCTTGAGCAACAACATTGTCGATCATTCAGGGAGTACTTGCGGCAGTGAAGGTCCTCATGGTGACTTGAGAATCAAAGATGTTACCTTAACTCCTGCCCTCATGAGTAAAACAACTTCGGAAGTTCAAAGCCAAGTATGCCAAATAAATACGACAAAAAAATAACCAACTGAAAAGGCGCTTCTCAAAAACTCAAAAAAATATATGTATATTTATAGGAGGCTTCAGTAAATATGCGTAAGCTACAGAACGCCGACAGGAATTCGTGCCTTAAATGCGGGCGGAGGACCAAGGGCTGAGCACGAGAGAGGGGTCGTTTACATCCACTTCACTGTTAACCACCGACGACCGAAGCATGTTACAGGTGGAGGCATTGGACCGCCTGTAGTGAATTTTAAAACACAAAATAGAGAATGTACTTAATTATTTTAGTAGTGTCAATTAACGTTCTAAATTGTGATTTGGGCTCATGTTGAGGTGTGAGCGTCGTGATACGAGAAAAACAAAGAAATTCGGAAATTAACGGCAGCGGTAAACCCGAAAAGAAGAAGGACGTAGAATGCTAAAGTTGGATAATTTACAGGTAGAACCGAACAACTTCAAAACAGTTCTTAATTGACTCCCCTTCAAGTAATGACAGCAAGCACTGAAAATTAACGTAAAAATCACGTAGCAGAGATACCGCGACCCTTTATATAGCTCTGGACGATGAGAGATCAGGCACTGAACTCAACCTTCATTTAACACGAGTCTCTGCAAAGGAGGCCAGTTGACAGTAAAAGTGCCCGATGATTAGCTGGATTTGGTTCAAATTTCTGCACTTTCCGCCTTACAGTTACGGTGTAAGTGGTCGCTCGCGATGGATGAGCTATAAATGGCTATCCTCTGCACACCGCTTTTTTCAGCGAATATTTTCAAATTAACGTTGGATAATATATGTACGACATGTACTTCAAACAGACCCTCTGAGTGGATTATTTCTAAAAAGAGGAGCGAAGATTAGGGGATGATTAACAAAACAACGAAATTGATCGAAGAAATCAAATAAAACGAATTTGGGTGGCAGAGGTTAATTTACCTGCCATCTTCATGAAGGTCACTACAAAATTAAAGAAGATAAATATGAATTTCTAGTAGAAATAGGGCGTCAGGGGTACTCTGGTAAGATCCCCTGGTAGCTGGTTTCATCGCTTGGCCAGTTCTCCGAACAAAAAATAGCGGCTTTGGAATTCACAATGCCTACACCAAAGTTTGTGTTTGGCATCTGAAAATAGGGAAATAGTCACAGAATTCAACGCGCTAGTGAATTCCGGTTTGCCTGACACCCCGTTCGCAAAGTAGGCAGCGAACAACAACCAGATTTCGTCCAAAACTTTCCGCCACTGCCTTCGAAAACTTTCCACAATAAACAAACACCTTCGAGGTCATGACAAGATTTCCGACGAGCATAGGCTATCCATGCAATCACTCCGTTTTCCTGAATTGCATGTGTTAGCTACCAACTGCCAATTTCATTGCATAAGAACAAACGCATTAAGACCTAAAATCAGAATCTTTTAGACCTGTTTCGAAGCTTGCTGCAAGTTTGACACTTACTGCACCCAATAGCATTAATGGTGTGGATGCTATCAGGGCACACCATGATTTTTCTGCTCTTGACGTATCAAGTTCCAACTGGGCATGCCTGTGCTGATAACACATTCGTCGACATGAGGAGGAACCATACTGCACTATCAAACAACAACTAATATCGTTTTCCATAAATGGTTTCCACATTCGGAGCAGTCTCAACCGGCTGCCTACGACGGAGGCATGCAAAGATGGATGGATGACAACCGAGCAACTACCATCCGTATAAAAGTCAAGGATGCCAAAACGCCCCGAACCATTGTGGCAACCAGGCTATAACCCGCCCATAAATAGCACGGTTCCTCTGTGAATTTCGCACAGCCCCGAGGACCTAGTTACAAGGGATGTACGTCGTTTATTTCAATTCCAAGGCGCATCCACGAGCGTCGTCTATGCATGGCTACCCTCGCTGGTGTAGGGAAAAAGGTTCCTCGTCACAAATAAGGAATGGTGAGACGAACACTGTGCGCCAGCCATTTATTCGCACCAAATCTTCCAGGATCAAAAATAAGCTACAATATTGGCGTTATTTATGCCATCCCCTGCGTGGCTAGTCTTGCATGGAGATCAGTCCTGCAAATAAACATCTTGAACCGGGCCGCCACCCACACACGAACAGCCCTTCTCCGAGTCATTCTGTGGGAACTTGAAAGCGGTCATCACTTCAACAGGGGGATCACTGAAGTTACAGGTGCAGCCGCTCGAGTCTCGGTGCTCCTACGCCCTAGGGCGTCCATTTTTCCAGAGTAGGAACAGCGGTAACGGTAGGATTGGGCATCACCAAGGAAACCAGAAACCCCAGGGTAGTGTAAAACGGGATGAATCACCACAGCACGCAGTATAAATTTTTTTAAAAAAATACTATGAAAAATATTTAAATTAAGTAAAAACTTATAATAAAGAGTAATATAAAGCAACGAAAAACGCGCCATAATTTAAAAATAAACGAAAAGCAAATCCGGCGAATGCATATCAACTAGATATAGAATTTTCCAGAAACTTGCAAAAAACTAGCAGCAAGGTTCTAGCAACCATTTATTAATTAAGTGTTTGTAAACGTGAAAAGGTGCGATGTAAGAAAAAAGAAAACAATATATACACATGAACATCACACACGTGATGGTTTTTTAGTAAAAAATATTTTTTTGTCTCCGAAAAACTTATTTAAAAAATCATCTTCACAATCCGCACACACTGTATGCTGATGGCGAAAAAACGTTCAAACAACTTGCAAACGGCGTTGACGTAGTGGCCTCAGCAACTGAGTTTCAGATTTGAGAAGTAGAAGAAACCTAAAGGTCATTTAAGCATGATCCTCGCTCCAAAGAAATATGACTTTATCTCGTTATTTGGCTCCAATCTAAGCCACGACTTTAAGGTCGCCGTCGTTTCAACCACGTCAGATTTTTATACCCGGAAATACACAGAGGTTGGATTCATCCGTACTGGCCTTAATTTTTTTCTGCCCTGCATCGGTAGCCCTTCCGAGCGGAGACGGTTAAACTGGATGCCCGGAACATGTGACAAGTGCCTTCGTACAACTCGCGCCACGGACTTAAGCAGACGAGTGCATGTCTTCCAGACTGTGGCTCCAACTTTCTCAAGCACATTGATGACGTAGATTTTAATAAGGCAATTTAACCGTCCGTTTTGACGAGGTCCACCATGTACTCCACAGAAAGCTGACACAGGGACAGTGCCTTACGCATAAATTAGATTATATTGAGATTAGACATGCGCTGAAGCTGCCGCACGGTTACCTCCGGCCCCACCATTAGTCCAGGCAATAAGACTGGAGGTGGGAGAGGGCGCAGGTGGTTGGCACTATTTAGAGCCACAACACCTGGCTCGGATGCTGAGGCGTGGGAGCGCCCTCGAGGCCGCATCATGAGAGAGCCATTGCAGCCTAAATCTCAGTCCACCAGTCGGTCCCTCCACATAAAAACACACTGCGATGACTGCGTAGTCCGAGTACGTTGGTAACCATAAAAGTCACGGTTTTGAGCGCACCGTGAAAGATTCAAGCACGTAAAATTTTTTAAGGTGAGGAAAATGCGCTGAACGGTCAACCTCAGTTTCTCCACATGTTAAGCTTTCAATACACCGCACTAACTAAAAGCTAATATAAGAGTTTTGCTAAGTTTTTATGTCCCAGCTGTGATGGGAACTCAACACAACCGTTTACAACGCACGATATGTCCCAAGAATCTTGCTTTTACTAAATAAAGATCATCGTAACTACTAACACTGAATTAGTAACACTTTTCTTTACAATCTTTCAACAGCCTTGCGGGGGTACGCGAAGGTTTCATAATTCTGCATGTCAAGAATACTATTTGCTTTAGTATTTCAAGAAAGAAATGTCTACCTGCAGAAAAGGTAGGTGCATGCCGAATAGCCGGAGGCTGTAACGTGGGAGGTGAGGCAGAGTATCCACACACTACGTTCTGAAGTGAAAGCCTACCATAGTACCCTAGTTGGCATAGTGCGTGCGTTCAATGGAGCTCGAGATGTGGGAGGGGGGAGGGGGACACGCGCAGACAAAACAGACTTGCCGAGAGTCGACCTGCTGAGCACCCGAATTTGAACCAGTAGTCTAACTCAGGTACGGCAGTCGCGTCCCCGACAACAGCAAACGCAGTCAGTTTCGTTGAGCAGTTGAATACAATGCAACGGCCGTCCGTTCCCAAACAACTTCCAGATGGTTGAGACTGTTAGTTCCAAAAAGAGCCTAACAAGTACTTGTTTGTGCAAAAAAATCTCGGACACGGTGCGCATTGGAAGTAGATCACAAATAAAAAGAGAAACCTAACTGGTGCGAAAAATCAGACCTTTTCTTGTGAATCCCTAGTTCTTTCATATGTTATGGTGCTATTATCCCTTTTCCTATCGCGTTTTCAAGCATGTCTTTTTCACAAACTAGACTCTGTTTTCGAAACGATGATCATTCCAAGAAGTTTATTGACCTGATATCTTGGATTCCCGCTCGAACCCATCATCAGAAACAGTGGCAGATCAGAGTAATAGAGGCACACGTTGCACAGTAGCTACAGTTTATAACGGCCGCTCGGCCACATGCGTACGTGAAGAACGTCTCAGAAGCCTTCAGCCACCTTCTCACTCGACTTGAAGTTGGGTTTGCATACAGGCCCGCGGTTTCACGAGACCAAACGACCCACTGCCGTGACAGGAAGCATTTGGAGTTGTTTACCGGATACGGTGCAGTTGTAAACACAGCAAATAAGACGGAGAAACCGGGAGATTACTCCGCGCGCAAATGCCGAGCACGCAGCAGCGGTGGGGAGGAAAGACGCTAGCTCTCAGGTTGCAGTTCACTCGACAGGATCCGGTCGTGTCGTCGAGGTGAATGGGACCGAAATCATCGCAAGCGGTACAAACCGTGCGAGCCGCGAGTTGCTCAAGTCATGGTTCTCAGGCCCGCAGTCCAGCACAAGCGCAATGACAACCAACTCCCATATTCTTTGTTGCCTGAACGGGGAAATCCGTCACTTGGGGACGACGCGGGCGACTGACACTTCAAATGGCAGCCAGCTAAATCCCCGCGTAATTTTCACGCCGAAATCCAACATGGACGCGAAAATCGCGGCCAGTAACGACTCGAATGCGGACTGTCAAGCCATGCTCGCATCAAGTACAACTCCCAGCGGTGATAGCGAAAGCTCCTAATTGTAGTACACCAGCACAGTCTCGTGGGCAAAAAGAGAGCTCGCCTTCAATGTAAGCAAGCATGGAATATCTGGCAAGCGAGGCTATCACAGCTTAAAAGCTAGAGCACATTGTATGAGCTCAGGCGGATATGCAGTCGTCCAGTACGCTCGGGTACACTGTCTTCCATGGTCTACCCAAAAAAACTACTTTTAAGGCTTAGAACCTTGAAGTCACGTGCCATAAGCACACTCTGAGAAAATAACGTTAGCCAACTCATTCTAACGAAGGAAAGTGAGCCATCAAGGAGCGAGATATCTGGCAAAACGATGCATCTAGATGTTCAGGAAACCATGGGATGGGAAGTTGGCATGTCGTGACTAGATTGACCTTTTTCCATTTCCATATAAAATCATGAATTTTATGTCCGTGTTAGGTGATCTTCGGTGCAAACTGAAGGCATACACGCTTATCTGTGCATTTCTTAGTCCTGCATAGATTGAATACCCGCTACTTGGCAGTTAATCGACCGGCCGTTGCACTGAACTATTTCTCCATAGCAATAATGATAATAATAGCAGTGGATAATTCGTCAAAACTATCCCAAAAGCAATATGACTCACATCAAAATGTACACATTCCTTTAAAAATTACATCAAGTTTGAAGCTTTTTTTCGAAACTCACTTAATCCATGCTGAGCAAGTGCGAAAAGGATCATAAGACAGCGCGTGGATGGGCTTTTAGCTAGTAACCCTTATACGGTCATTATGGTGAACCACCTGAGAGAAATCTGCGCAGCTGATCACGAAAATGTTGAATGGAAGGCGGCACTCCATTTTTTTACCACCTCCCCACTCCCAAGGCCCTGCCTCAGTCGGCATTGCATCTGAAGAGTTCTCTCAGTGTTTGATGCGGATGTTACCACTTACTCCAAGTACTTGTTTGCCTAAACCGGCGACAAGGCGAGTACACACAGGGAGCATAGCAGTGTATGAACTCAGCTTTGCGTCGAAATTCGACCTTAGTCCAAATTGGGAGTGGGGGCATGGGGCTGTCAGTTTGTCTACTCTCCTCTTATTCACAAATCATGCCCCGATTCGATTGAAAAAAAGTCCCCACTGCTTTAATACAGCAGTGTTTGTGGCTTCAAGAAAGGCTGTCCGTGGAGTTGCACAAGGAAACTAGAAGACTGGACATTATAAATATTCTCCATACTGTTCGGCACATCGGAGTGAGGGCATAAAGTTAGTCAGTTTGCATAGCTAGGCGGCAAAAACCAAAGGATCTTCCTATGCCTGCCTCATGGGCAATGGTTAATGGCTTGGACACGGGCGTAATTACTGCCCCGGCACTACGGGTTACCTTGCACTAAATGCCAGGTCTTAACTCTGATCCCAATCCCAACCTCAGGCACAGCCCTCCTTATACAATCTCCTGAAATGTTAACTAAAATGCCAAAATGCCTTTAGGATTTGAAAGAATATTATGTAAGTAGAGCTGTAATATGCTAAATCCTGCAGCGTAAGTCCCACCTACTTCATTCGCACCAAGACACCCTCCCCCCCCCCCAGCCTTTTTGAACGAGCCTCTGTTCGGCCGCATGCGAAAAGCAAGCTGTGTAAAAAAGGACTGTGTTCGATGCAGTTATACTTTACAGCCAAAATGCATAAAAGTTTACTTAATACTTTACTTTTCTAACCGAAAAGAGACTTCCGGAATTTCAGTCAACATTTCATGGGGAAGAACATCGACTACCTAACTGAGCTTTGTCTAAAAGACACAGTATGTAGGACGACAGAACCGTCCAGGGTTTGTGCAGGCTCCTCCAAGGGGCGTTCCAACAGCCACAAAGACTCAAGTGTAAGGGACATGCACGCAACTAGTCCTCCGTCGCTAAGCAAAACCAGCCGAAGATGTTTAACCCCCGTTGCCTGAGACACAGACCTATAGACGAAGACTCGGGATCAAGACAAACTCGCGAGGATATCCCAGATCATACACGAAACACGGCTGCAGTGGGTCACGCAGTGCTTGAATCGACTGATCCACGAGTTCAGTGCTCCGGCCTAGCCAGTGACGGCGAAGAGTTCAGCAGAAAAGTTGCATCTTAGGAGGTAGCTATTTGGTCTGTTGGAGAGGGGAGAAGGGGTCAAGCGCAACAGGTCTATTTCCATAGATTTTCATACGGAGCATCATGAAGAGCAGTAAGACAAGTATTAAATCCCCCAATTATTAAGCACAGTATACTTCAAGGGCACTGGAGACAGGCCCATCGGGGCCTCCTGGGATGGTCAAGAAAGAAATAAAAAATAATAACGACGGGAGGTCGGCATGCAGTGAACGGTTACTAAGATGGTGTCTAACTTACAGCATAATCTTCGAACGCAGCTCCGAGAGCCGAGCATTGCTCAGAGGGTAGAAGTAGAGGCAAATGAGAGCAAGTACGAAGAAGACCACTGGACCGGGGCCACACAGATAGCGTAATGCCAGACCCACACTGGCTGGCTGTGAACACTTCTCCTTGTCGTAGCCGACAATTCTGCGTAGAAACGACAGTATAATATTGTGAACATACCATGACATCACAAATTAACTGGCATATATATATATATGCAGAATGTCGGTAATATCATTCTACCTATATCACTAATCGCTCTGAGTTTGCTGGCGGGGCTCTAGAGTTAGCCCCCAGTCACAACGGGACCAATAAATCCTATGACCGATCGGTGAGCACCAAACTACCATATATATATATATATATATATATATATATATATATATATATATATATATATATATACATATACATATATATATATATATAGAATAACTGAGGTAGTATGCATTCCGAGATGATAATGAAGGAAGAAGGTTCGTCGAAAAAATGAGTTTTATTCGTTAATTTTCAAGCAGGTTACACCGGCCCGTATATATAACCAAAGGTATAGGGGCCCTCAACGAGTGCATTAAGGGACATACTCGCCTTGGGGCTCGTTAGCGAGCGCCACCAACAGCCATGCAGCGGCTGAATAACATTATCGATAAAGAAAAGGGAGATCAGAATTGACATCTCCAGCTTATCGGCTGTCGACAGCTGGCAATAACCAACCGCTTAACGCGTTGCGATAATAAAATGTTTTCCTAAGATACTTTGCCAAAACAAAGTATGCAATTGTGGGCGCAAATCCACAGTACCGTATAGTTTGACGACAACTTGCGCAAATATAACTTCTTGAGACCAAAAATGCGCATTTTTGCGTCTTTCTCTAGAAGAAAACATTAATCTTAACGATAAGCATATACCAAAATAACCATTCTCAACTTGAAACGTTTCTGTTCATTTAGCGTAAACCCAGTGGGACAAGACGAAGATAAGCAGGTTGTTTTCAAAAGCAGAAGTTTATTCTCTGCTAAAAATCTCACTTGCAAATCTAAGTAAGTTTACAAACTAAAATGCAATTTTATGCTTTTACAAATCCGTATGTCATAGGTGGCCGTGAAAAGCGCAAACACTCAAGGCCTTATCTGATTACATCACCAACACAAAATGTGATCATGGAGAACGAACGGCGCCAAATTAAAACAATTGTTTTCCGTTAACGGAGACTGCCTTGGCTCGCTTCTATTGTCTGCCACGAATTGATTAAATCATAGGTCCTACAATTGTGATTCAGTCAATCGATATATCGATCTGACACCAGCATAAAGAGCCCTACGCCATCACCCCTGGACTGGCTTTACTGATATTTGATTGCCGCTTACGCCCTATAACTGCTGCTTTTTTCGTAACCCCTGTTCTCTCTGCATGAGTTCAAAAGCCTAGATAGATAAAAAAAAGATCCTGGTGATCGAAAAACCTACTTCTTGCTTACTGATAAAGTACTTTTGCGTGGCCCGCTTTCTACTTATAACTAATTTAGAAACAGAATCAACACGGCATCCGTTTAATATTTATGTGAGCACTCTGTTGACACAGACGGCGATATAAAAGAAGGTTGCCTATATGGTAGAGGCGCACCCGTCGATCGGTTACGGGACTGGGGTGGCCATTTCTGGCTCATTAGCATGGAGTGACTCCGGAATGTAACTTTTCGAATGGCTGTGTCTTGAGGCTGACTCTCAAACCCCACCAGCAGGCCCACAGCGGCTAGTGATTTAGGCGGGGGATTGCCGGCAAAGACAAGGGAGACTGGAATGGCCAGTTCTGGCTCATTAGTCGTTATCAGCCGGTCATAGCCAACCTGAAGTGGTGCACAAACCGATGATCGAACCCGCGACCTGTGGGGTAGAAATCCAACGATCTAACGCCCTGCCCTCAAAAAGGGCATGGAAGAGTATAGGCGGTCTCGCGCTGACTGTCCGGGAAATATTGGTTACTGCTAAGGTAAGGGTTCGGACATGGGAATAGTTATACCTCCTGAAATTTAGCGCAAAACAATTAGCATTGCGTGGGTGGGTGGGGGGGGGAGCGTTCGTACTCTCGAGTTCCGTACCGTAGACGGGGGGCGGGGCATAGAAGCCATTCCAACAGAAAAGTACTCAGTATCTGTCAGGGGAGTGCAACAGCGACAAAATGTGCCAATACCTTCCTTGAATTTTCTTTGCAAAGAGATTATGTGCGAGGGTACTCACCAGTGCACTAGCCCAACAAGGCACTCTTAAGGAGATAAACTAAAAGAGGAGACTCGTTCGTTGCTCAGGAGCATAATCATCGCTGTAGACACCAATTTTCTTCTTCGGAAGAATAACGTTCAGGATTGGGTGATTCAGCAAATGTGACATGACATTGTATTGGTACATTTATTGGAAAAAAACAACGTTCGGGAACTCGGTGCCGGATTGAAAGCCTTTGGTAACTGTCCGATTTTGTGCAATTAATTTAAAAACATCAAAAATCAGAAACGTAGCCACTGAAACTTCAAGAAAGCCAGGAAACGCAGCAGAATTCACTGTCGCCCAAAAGCACACATTAATTTTTACGACGGCAAAATTCTGTGCTTTATGGTTAACCGATCACTCGCGATGTGAGTATATGAAAGTTTTTATTCCTGTTACACCCCTATACAAAGCCTCTTTCCTGTGGTTTAACCGCATTTCGACCAAGGTAAGAACGTCAATTGAAGTTCTCATGTCATCTGCCCAGCTAAGATTCAGTATATTACTCAGATGACCAGTCCACGTTCACTGACGTAGGTGGGAAATTCAGGGATCCCATTAAACCCCTTACCCAAGCCCGTGGTAAAACATTGCCCTCCACACAAGTAGAATTCTGGAAGTAAACCGCTTTTCCTTCGCAGGGTAAAGGTTTATCCTCTCCGGAGCCAGGCGGAGTCACCCATGGATTGGTAAACCTCCAAGGTACAACTTAAGCATATCCTCATAATGTTTGGAAAGAAGATATTGTTTTAGCAAGTAGAAAAGCTTAGAGAGTTTGTTACACCCTTGCTAGTCTCCTTCACCTCGCGCACCAGTGGCGAGGTTGAGTCGAATCGATTGGAAACGAGTTCAGATGCGGGGTCAAACTATGCATTAGATCAGGTAGCCCATAAAATCTAAAGTATTATTCTGATATCGATTTCCTCGTAGACATGATTCCTAAAGCTGGGAAGAAAGATTGATTAACGCGCAGAGTGATCTGATGATAATTCAGTCAATTCACGGTGCCGGCTTTAAAAACGAGCTTTTTTCCAGCCGCAACCCCACTTAGTAAAAACCGACTACTTAAGTCGTATGACATTTTCCCGTGAATTTCAGTGCACTTATAATTGCAAACTTATGTAATAGAAAACATGCATGACAACCTTCTCTGTTGGTAGAAAATTACGTCTGCTTTGAAATTCATACTTAAAAAGGGCATCTTTCTGCTAAACAATATGTTTACAAGTCCGGAATAATTTTGAACCTGACCTACTGTTACACCTGCATTCAGACACAATGCTTTATGAACAGATATTTCGTGGTCGTATATATCTCAAAAATGGAAACTAACCTTTGCTCAAGTACAAAATTTTAATACGATATAATTTGATACCCAATGTGTACAGGAAAAATATACAAATCCAATTTTTCGATAAAAAGACTCGAATTAATGAGAGCATTGAAAATCAATGAGAAAATTTAGTGTACTTTTTGCAGGCAACTGGAAAGAATTTCTGTCGAAAGCCAATATTCTGACGGGAGAGAAGTATCGCCGAACGATGGTGTACGTAAATTAATATTAAAGCCATACCTACCCGGTGTATATCAAATTGAAAACATGCTAGAATTTAGTTAATGTTTTATAAAATAGCACCTCTATTGTACGTGTCAATGTAATCTCCAGCTTGTCACACGACAGTTTGACCGTTGATGCTCCACAGAACGGTGGTGCAGGGACAGTGCCTTCCGCTGGATTATAGTGAGAATAGACTTTCATTGCATTTACCACACTCTCTGTTACGCTGCCCAACCTAAACCCGGTCTCAAAACAGAGCCAAGAAGGCCGCAGATTGGAAAGGGCCACATTAGGAACGATCCATTGCAGCCCGACTCTCAGTTCGCCATTCAGATATTCCACACAAAACATACACTGGGCTGACCACGCGGTCTGAGTTCTCCTGTCAGCTAGCAACCTTCCAAGCCACGGCTTTTAGCACACTGTGATAGCTTCAAGCGCGTCAGATTGTTTATAGGGAGGAAATGGCGCTGAGCCATCGACCTAACTCTACCCTACCCGCACAATCAGACCACCGTCCGAGCCGGTCAGATTTCTGATCCGGAAGCGCAGCAGCTGATAACTTCATCTACGTGTACTTCGTACACAACCTCCCCCCCCCAAACAAAAACAACAGGATTTCACACACCAAGGGTTAAAAGGCTCACATCTTACATTTGTGAAATATCCAGAGGTCATGTTACGAAGGAGCCATCTTAGCCTGACTCTCAAACCACAAGTCAGCCACTCCTCACAACACACATTGCACTAACTGCGAGGTCTGAGTGTAATTTTCAGTTGGCACCTTCCAACCCACTGTGCTTAGCACCCCGTGATATTCTTACGCTCAGATCACACCTGCAGCAGATGAGCCACATGGAGAAGGAACCGAGTTTCATGCTTGCCTGTCATTTAACTATGCAGACTGAGAGCATGTTTTTTGTGGTGTTTCGTGTGATCATGTGGGGTGCAGAGGCTGATGAGGAGAGATTGTGCTTTGGTATAGTTGGCGGCGTTCTACCGCAGGTTTTCATGGAGCCGCCTGTCATCTAATAGGCCCCTGTGTGCGTGAATGTGCGTGGGTAGTGCGGACAGTTAAGTCGGGTGTTGAACCACGGTGCTTGTGACTTGCGAGCCGCACGTTTGGCCCTAGCACCGGCGATCCGGTTGGCCTGATAGATTGCTGCCCCAGTCTTCACGGATCATTCATGCCGGTCTATCCTGGGCGAGGTCCTCCTAAGTCACCGGGTTGATTTGCAGTTGCTTCAGCGATTTCTTCAAAGTGTCCTTGTATCGTCGTTTTTGACCTCCCTGTCGACGAGCAACCGTAGCGACATCTCCGTAGAAATGTAGTTTGGGTAGTCGCCCGTCGTCCTTTCTCACCAGGTGGCCACTCCGTCACAGTTGCACCTGCATCAGCATGGCGTGGCTGCTGAGGATTCCAGTTCGCTCCAGGACTTCTGAGTCCGGGATCCTGTCTTGCCATCTCAGCTTCAGTATTCTCCGTAGGCAGCTGAGATGCAAGTGATTCAGTTTCCTGGCTTGGTTTGAGTAGACAGTCCAGGTCTCCGCTCCGTAAAGGAGTATCGTCAAGACGACGTCCTTGTACATCTTCAGTTTGGTGTTCAGGTGAATACCGTGGCGATTACACACGGAGGCCTGCAGCCGGCCGAAGGCCTGACTGGCTTTGGAGATCCGTTGGGCAACCCCGTCATCGATTCTCGTGTTGCGTGAAAGCATGCTTCCTAGAAAAGCGAAGGCTTCCACGTTTCGAGTTAAGCACAGTTGACATTGATTCAGGGAGCATTGTATTCCGCGCTGGGTGGCGGCTGGTGCATGACAACCGTTTTGGCTGTACTGGTTGTTAATCCAAGATCGGCGCAACCTGCAGCGAAGAGGTCCATACTCCTTTGCATGTTCTCCTCCGTCACGGTGTTAGGGCGCAGTCGTCCGCGAATAGCAAGTCATGTACTGTAGTCGTAGACACGCGCGTTGGAGCCTGCATACGCCGACTGTTTAGAAGGTGCCCGTCAGTTCTATAGGTGATGCAGATCCCAGGCTGCTCTTCACGGTAGGCGTCCATCAGCATAGCAGAGAACATGTGACTGAAGAGGGTGGGGGCCAGTACGCAGCCCTGCTTCACTCCGTTGGTCACTGCGAATGCTTCGGATACCGTCCCGTTGTCAGTGACGCGCGCCGTCATCCCGTCAGGAAACTGACGCACCATGTGCGTGAACCGCTCAAGACAGCCAAATTTCTGCATGACTTTCCACAGTCCGTCACAATTCACTGTTTTAAAGGCTTTCGTCAGATCCACGAAGGTAGTGTAAAGGTGAGTTCGCATCTCCTGGCACTTATCTTGTAGCTGGCGGGCGGCAAAGATCATAGCGGTTGTCCCGCGGTGTCGGCGGAAGCCAAATTGGCTTTTCGGGAGCAGGCCCTGCTCTAGGTGACCGTTCAGACAATTGAGAAGGATCTGAAAGGCATCTGAAGAAGGCTGCATTGGTGGCATCAGTCCGAAGGTCCATGTAGGCTTTGTGTAGTCCATTCGTCTCCGCGAGTAAGTTGCTGATGTCAGCGTCATTGTCGTCAAACCAGTCCTAGTGTTGACGGCGTATGCATCCGTGGGCTTCGAGGGCGATGGACTGGAGGACATTTCGCAGTTGAATCCATTGTGCCTCCACGGTAGCGTTATCATCTGGAGCATGCAGGTCCTCCAGTTTCTCGGTTATTTGGTTGCTGAAATCAAAACAGTGAGCAGGCAAATTTAACAAAAGAGTATTTAACTTACCTGGCGGTCGCTTACCTTGGGGCCTTCGTCGGCGTTGAAGTCGCAGCCTCATCTGGGAGATGACGAGGCGGTGATCCGTCCAATCATCGGCATCGCGGATCGCCTGGGTCACCAGCACGTCCTGTCGATCTCGCCTCCGGACGAGAACATAATCGAGCCGCTGTCAGCGCCGTGACCGAGGGTGTATCCACGTGGCCTTTTCCCGCGTCGGAAGGCAGAAAGTGTTGTTCAGCAGGAGACGGTGTTCCGAAACAGGTTCTTAGAAGTAGGCCGTTAACGTTACAGCTACCGAGACCGTGGGGACCCAGCACTCCCTCTCAGGCAGCATGGTCTGTGCCGATGCGGGCGTTGAAGTCACTAAGGACAATTAACGTGTCCACCTTCGGCCAAGTCGCTAGCAGGGCGTGCAGGTTCTCGTATAATTTTTCCGTCGCTGCATCACAGCTCGTCATTGGGAGAGCGTAGGCACTGATGATGGTGGCCAACTTGTCTCCCAGGAAGAGGAAGACGGAGGCTCATTAGGCGATCATTGATACCCTATGGCAGACAGGGCAGCCATCCCACGATGTCGTTCCGGATGGCAAAGGCGACACCAGCGTCGCGTCGCTCTGCCTTTGGCCGGCCGCTCAAAAAGAAGGTGTATCCGGCACCCACCTCCTCCAGCTGACCCTGCTCAGAGAATCGGGTCTCGCTGAGAGCAGCAATGTTCACTTTGTAGCGCGCCAGTTCCCGAGCGACTAGGACCACCCTTCGTTCCGGCCGGTAGCTCATCGGATTGTCTTAAAGTAAACGATAATTCCAGGCTGCTAGTGTGAGCGGACTCACCCGAGCAGCCCAGAGGGTATGGTGCGGGGGATGGGGACAGGGTATTGTTGTTTTTTCGAGTTTTACGACCGTGTATTTTGCAATCTGCGAAACGAGGCCAGTTACAGAAGACGTGATACTCAGCATTTGTTTAGGGTACCTTTTCTAGCCCCTTCGTCCGCGAGGAGAGCAAACAGAGCTGTCCATAAATAGGGCTGCTCGGACATCCCAGACGGCTGCTGAACTCCACTATGCGTCACGGTTTAATTTTCAGTGGGAGAGCGACCCGAGTTAGCCTGGGCCGCATAAGGGGTTGCTGTGGCCCCCACCGTAGGACATTTTGAGAGAAGGAGAGGTGGGAAGTTCGAAGTTCGGAGACCCTGACTTGGGTTAGCCCTCCGGTCGTGAAGGTTGCCCGGGGTGTGGTCGCTGGGAAGAACCCAACTTCGAAGAGCCACAAGGTGAGAGTTGGGTACCAGCTAGAGGGGGCCACAGGAGCCTTCGCCCCCTGTACGAGACAAATGGAGCGCCCAAATACCATCTGTGTGGTGCTACCCGTAATTGTATGCCTACACCCATCATGAACACACACACCCTGACGCCCGAACCATCTTGAGGCAGGGACTGAGCAGGCAAGATCTACATATGGCGGATAATTGACGCTTCCTGTGATGGCTAAGTCATTTTCAAAGTCAGTCGAGAGTAACCCAACGATGACCCATGTGGGGTCAAATAGCAGAAGGGGGGCTAGTACCGCTGTACGCAACACCGACAAAGCACATACAGCAGAGGGAGATTGCGAACGTAGCTAGCAGTACTGTTGGACGCTGTCATAGTCAATAGTTCCGGTGACAGCCGAAGTACTAGCACGTAGGAGGTCATGCTATCAGGTGATATCAACTCGGCATTGATGGACTTCTATCAGCAGGAGCGAAACACTGATGCGACCTGGTGCACAAACTGAACAAGGGTCATAGGCCAGCAGTGAGGAGTGCAAAAAGAGTGTACTCTAGGATACAATCAAAAGTACTGTATATGTGATATGTGTTAACCGAAATTCTAAAAATCATTTTAGATTACAAACTATCATTTAGGTTTCGTTGTAACATAAATTGTCGTTCACCATAATTCCCAGATACTGCTGTCATGTCATGATGCCGGCTTTTTAACGGGCTTCTTTCTGGTGGCTTGCTAAGACTACACTCCATGAAAATGACTGTTTAGGTAGTATGACGGTTTCCAATTGATTTTTAATACCCTTATATATATGTATATATATGGTAATGGGGCGCTCACCGATCGGTTACAGGACTCACTCGTCCCGTTGTGCCTTGGGGCCAACTCTCAAGCCCCGCCAGCAGCCGTAAGGCAGCTAAGTATATAGGCAGAATAACATGACCGACAAAGACAAGGGAGACTGGAATGGCCATTTCTGGCTTATTAGCCGTCATCAGCCAGCCATACCCAAACCCGGCAATAAACGAACGTTGTGTCATGAATGCAAGTGTAACGGCCGGCCACGTTTAAAATGATTTTTGAATCTGAAATGTTTTTAAAGGCCGAAGGTACCCTTGTTTTGAGTATAAACTTCGAAGAAGACATAATTTGTTAAAAATGAGTAGAATAAGGACTACTTTTGGGCATCGACAATCAATGAAATAATGCATAAATAGTAAGGTATTGTAGAGTGTAGTTTTCGCAGGCAATTGCGAAAAACCCCAGTCAAAAGTCAATATTCTGACCTGATTGAAACATCTGGGCAATTATTTTGCACGATAATTAAACTTATAATCCTGCTTAGGTAGTATTTTCTAATCTAAAATGCGTTTTAGCATTTCGGTTAACATCTCCTGAGACAGCACGTCTACTGTGTACGCAGAAACGCAGAAAAACCCATTTTCGCCGATGGCAAAGGCTCCAAGACGCTCTAACGCTTTAAACTGTACAAGGCTGGTTTGGCAATAGCAATTTTGTTTCAGTTGGATAAGGGTGTCTGCCATTCGCGTACAAGAATCCAGGAGGTCAAGATTCAAGTGTCCTAACCAAATCAAGGCTATTGTGCCAGTGATCTACCTGGGACATGGTACTGCATAGTCTACGACCTAACTCGTGAAATGTAATGACAGAAATTGAGATGAGCATCTCTGTGGGGCACCTATAACGTTGAGCATTTTACCTAGTCACCTACTCCCTTCCAGAAAATGCGCTTTTTCGTGCAGAAAAGGTTTCGGAATAATTTCATCGGGCAATACGTTTACGAATTTGAGCTTAAATCGAAGTTACCTTACACTCGAGAAATAGTCCACTTTAATTACTGTGCTAGACCCGGTTTGTTCATCTGCGGGTGTTTCACCTTCATGAGGGCAGAAACCAAAGTGGCATCTTTAACCAAACCAAATACCGTCAACTTGGAAATTGATTTTTTTACCCCCCATAAGCCAGGCGAAGCACGACGCAAACAAGCACGTTATTTTGCACAAAACCACTCACTTTTCCGATTTTGAAGAATCACAATTGTATATCTCTGCTATTTCGGGACCTGAAACTGTTTAGGCAGAATAACAGGACCGACATGTTATTCCGCGTATATCATTAGCCACCTTCCGGCTGCTGGCGGGGCTTGATAGTGGGCCCCAAGACACAACGGAAACTAGTGAGTCTAGTAACCGATCGGTCAGCACCTAATTACCATAGCTATAATTGTTTGTTTTAACTCGCCTACATTTGACTAAGAAACTGTGAAAATGCCCTCAGCAAGGCGACCAGTCTAACTTTATAGCATGTGGTAAGATTGTTAGGAGTGTAGTCTCTGCTGAAAAGCAATTTAGGAACGAAGCATGCAGATTAATATATCTATGAGTAATTAGTAGGGCAGTTATAACAGCAGGAAGAAATCGAAAAGTTGGCGAAGATGGTCTGTTAGGAGGAGCCGTCTTAACTGCCGACTCTTCCCCACGCTGTGCCATCGATCCATCCATAGGCCGTGCACATGGTGATATCGCACAAGCTAAAGACAGGGTTTAGTGCTCTACCCAACCATTCGGATAAGTCGAAAGGCCTGTTGAGATGCTTCCCCCTCAAGGACACTATCGGATTGGTCCAACGGCAGTCCGACCTTGTAAATACTCGTACGTTATTTTTTGCCTTAAATACGACGTCTACTCTTCTGCCCTTGCTGTTGAGTTTCCTTTGGGGATTCCACTGAGGAATTGTTGGACGGCGAACATCAAGGCTTGAGGTAAGAATATAACAGAGACAATGACTTCGATTTGAAAAGAAATGTGAGTCCTCTCAACTACTACTATTTACTTGTAGAAAAATTAAAAAACAGGTCAAATCCTCCAATTCTCCACGCAGAATTGATTTTCGAAGAAGATTAAGTACGCGGAGATTTGTCAACAAAAGACCATATAAAAGCACCTGTAAAGAGGTAACTCGGTATTATCACGCGTATATTTATCTCTGACCATCGTTTTGGACGTTCGTTCTATGCGGACAATGAGTTTCATGAGTCAAAAAATATTGCCCAAACGTACATCTGCATAAAAACGAACCTCCAAGAAATCGCTAATTCAGCAAACACCTTCCGTAAATACCCTCTTTTGCAGGTTTCGAGCAACACGGAGTAAATACCTCTACTAACGGGCAGTCGATTAAGAACAGTGAAAACCGCATATTATCCTGGAGGACTCCCCTGCAACTCAGCGTTCTCCACCGTCACCAAAAACTAAAGGGTACTTTTAAAGAATAAAAAATTGTCTGTTTCACAACATATGGTGCACTTACGATTCCACCTGCTAATTCGGCTCCAACTTATTAGTCACTGCCCCCCACCCCCACCCCTGCCGTCTCCCCTTCACGTCTGAACGTGTGGCCTTATGGAAAGTCGTATACGGGTGACGTCACTATCAGCGCAATCAAGCTTTAATCGGAAAAATTCTATTACAATCTCATGAAACAAGGGTAACATCTAAAATCGAACTGTACGCACTTAACTATGCGCTCTACACAGCACCAACCTTTGGAGTATGTGCACAGAAAATGTACAGAAGAAGAAAACAAGTTTTGGAGGTTTCGTTGCTTAGGTCGTGTTATTTGCCTATTTACTTGCATGGAAAAGCTTTATGTCCACGTAAAACTTGCATTTGCACATTTGACACAACTTAGTTCCTTTCCAGCATCCTTGCTTTTCTTCAAAAAAATCGCTTTTTCTACCCAAAGAAGTTGTACCGCAAATACTTCTTGTGAGTCTTCATTGTCGTTGAGAATTAGTTTTCTATTTTGAGGGATGCACTTGGACAGGGTTCACGTGGTTTAAAGAATATCAGATTAATTTAGACATAGATTTTGCACTTGTTCGCCTACTGTGCAAGTCTGCTGTCCGTGTGCAACGTCCCACGCAAGGAAAGTCAGGCCGGTAATACGGATCGTTGACTCACCATACAGTTCATCGAACGAAATATATCAGGCCCAAAACGGGAGGCGGTTTACTGCTAAGCAAATTGCCACGCTAACAACCTGTAAGAGGAGGAGGAGGATGAGGAGGAGGAGGAAGAGGAGGAAGAAGAGGAAGAGGAAGAGAAGGAGGAGGGAGGAGGAGGAGGAGGAGGAGGAGATGGGGGAGGAGGAGGAGGAGGAGGAGGAGGAGGAGGAGGAGGAGAGGAGGGAGGAGGAGGAGGGAGGAGGAGGAGGAGGGAGGGAGGAGGGAGGAGGAGGAGGAGGAGGAGGGAGGAGGAGGGAGGAGGAGGAGGAGGAGGAGGAGGAGGAGGAGGAGGAGGAGGAGGAGGAGGAGGAGGAGGAGGGAGGAGGAGGAGGAGGAGGAGGAGGAGGAGGAGGAGGAGGGAGGAGGAGGAGGAGGAGGAGGGAGGAGGAGGAGGAGGAGGAGGAGGAGGAGGATATATCCATTGTCGTGCTAAACAGCTCATGAGACTAGATTAAAAGGAAAAAAATAGACAAAAAGAAGTGGTGGGCCCAGAAAACGACGACGAATAGAAAGGGAAGGGTGACGGAAAGCGGAAAGAGGGAAGGGGAAGTTAAATCCTTGGAACTCGAGTGGCCACACTGACAGAGCCCATATTTGGTCGCCTTGATAGTTAAATGAAGCGCTAAAGGAGGGGTTGATGCTGAGCCGAGTTCCCTTTGGTGTTATCTAGTTTAGGGAGGTTTTGATGGGCGCTGTCAGGTCTGGTAAATGAGACACGGCAGAAATAAACTCACCCCAAAACAAAGGCAGAGAAGGCCAGAGAGAGACCAACGGCAAACTTGTTGAAGAAGACGTATAAGGAGTAGAAGACGGCCTCCTGTCGCATGTTATGCTCCAGGGAAAAGGCGTCAATTACATCTGGCAACATGGACCTGAACAAAGGAAGAGTAAAAGAGGGTGCGTGGTGAATGAGGATAGGGGTTCGCAACATTAGGGAATTCTTTCTCCTGGTCACCTTTTCGAGAGGATAGGTCTCGTCTAGATTCAGTGAGGTATGATGCAGTGAGGGGTGAGGATGAGCAAGATTTTTAAAGTTCGGGGAACGGCAAAACCCACCGACATTATAATCCATTAGTTGTGCTTTCAGCGCTCATGTACAGACTATTGGCATGGCTATTCTGGCAGCGTTCTGGATCAAAAAAGCGACAAATAGGAGAGCTGTGGGGCCCACAGTAATCACCTGTCTAACCAATTAAATGCCCAAAAAAGTTGAGGAACTTGGTCGTATTTGTCAGACGCCTATTTCGGGACAAGGGGCATTTTGCAACTGAGGCGGTACGATCACTGGAACAAGAGTTTTATGTGCCGGACCCCACCTCCGATCTTCTTGACTATGTCTTGACACCTGGCTCAGGCGAGTAAGGGAAGAGAGAGTGCGGTAGAGGCTGTGCAAGTCTACTATCACTTAAAATTAATTCACGCGCAAGCCACCGTCCCAGCACTAACCTGTAGAGTATTCGGTGGACATCGTCGGATTATGACAGTCGAATTGACCGGTTGTACTGAAAGAGACGTAGCCTGTTCACGCGGGGGACATAGACAGCTGTGACAGCGCAGGTGGCTGACCTTGCAGTCAATCAGATGGTAAGCTTAGAGCACCTGGAGCCACTCGCTGGGACGCCAAACGACCTTGACACAGCAGGTCGTTGAGCAAAAGCACCAGGCATCGAACGGAATGATGACCGTCGGCTACAACTTGTTCAGTTTCTGAGGGCGTTGCCTCAGCAGTAGCACCCTATCTGGAGACATTCAGCAAGCGATCATAGATTTTGACTGACATGGAGCCACTTGCTAAGAGCAATCTTCAATCATTGCCACCAGAGACCGCTTAACGAAGGAATTCGAGTTCCAGGTGTTAGGAAGAAGTCTGGTGGAACAACGGAGCAGTTTGCTTAGTATTCTGAGCTCTTGAACTCTTGCAAGAGTTCATCGTCAGAGATGGTAGCAAGCAAAAGAAAATGCCTACACTTATAGGGGGTTACAAGTTAATCAATTACGCAAATCTGAAGGTGACTGCGCAGGGTTCAGTATGCCGGCGCCAGATCGATAAATCGATTGACCGAGTTCTCATCGGAGGCCCAGGCTTCAATCGATCCTCGGCGTGGGCGATTATCTTGACGCCTGCAAAGTTGCACTCGTGTCCCGTCTCGTAGGTGTGGGCAGCTACCTATGATAATTAATCGCCTCCTTGCACAGCCAGCTTCTGTTCATGTATGCGCGATCTGACCGCGAATTCAAAAGTTCAGAATAAAAATTGCAAACTTGTTCCGGTACTCGACCAGCCTTCTTCTTTACTGAGACATTGACTAACTTTTGGAGATTGTGCCCAAACACGCAGGAACAAAAACTAAAAGCCCTTCACAACGGTATTATCTATGCTCTTTTAGCATACTTTAGCATACGCAGCAACGGCAGTCGTGTAAAGGATTCTGATTAAGGGATAGCCTACTAGTTGAGGCAAGGCTCTATACCCAAGGGAGTTAGCCTGTTCGGTTAATTCACGAGTGGATCACTTTTCATCAAAGACCAGCTGTCAACTCTCGGGTTTGAGGAATAAACGAAAGGACAATAGTTCAGGGCGTGGCCAGTGCAGCTTATTCGGTTAGTCCATAGACAAGTCGGCCTATTCCGTTTGTTGATAGCCCTCAGAGCCACGACCCTTAACGCTTAGCGAGTTTAAAATCAAATCTTGTTTACTACAATGGGCAGCTGCTAGTCCTCACTCTTTTTCCTCGCGCACCAGGGGCAGGTTGAGTCGACTGGTGATGAGAATAGGCGAAGTATCCGAGGCAACGCAAAGCATGCAATGATAGTGGGACGATCACCGATTGTTTTACGGAACACACTCGTCCTGTTATGCCTTGGGACTCAATCTCTAGCTTCGCCAGCACTCCAGACAGAAGAACATTGTCGATAGAAACCAGGGTGACTGGAATGGCCATTTCCGGCTTACTAGCTGTCGTCAGTCAGCCTTACACAATCCCAGGTGTCTGTAATATACTAGCAGCTGAGCGGCAGCTGGCAGGATACGAGATTGAATCTCAAGGCATTACGATATGAGTGTGGTATTCAATGTGGTCGGTGAGGGTCACTACTACTACTACTACTACTACTACTACTACTACTACTACTACTACTACTACTACTACTACTACTACTACTACTACTACTACTACTACTACTACTACTACTAATACTACTACTACTACTACTACTACTACTACTAATAATAATAATAATAATAATAATAATAATACATATACTACTAATACTACTACTACTACTATTACTGTTGATATAACCAATCGCAACCGACAGGACAAAGAGCCCATGGCTCAATGGTTGAGGCGGTGGATTTCTAACCAATAGGTTGCGGGATCGCACAATCTAGGGCTAGGTATGGCTGGCGGCCTGGCTGGCTGATGAGGATTATGATGGGGAGGATGAATAATAAGCCAGAAATGGCCATGGCAGTCTCCCTTGCCTTTTTCGATAATGTCTTTATGTCTACAAAACATTTTTTGGCTGACGTGCGCCATGCACCTAGTTGATCATCACATTTGAGTCCGAAACCACAGCGCAGAGCGTGGCTAGGGATCCCAAGCAGAGAAATTAGTAGGCACACAAGAAAGTCTGATGCACCGAGAGAAAAGCGCGACAGTGGAATTACTATTTCGGGCATCTTGATCTTCAACAGTCGGTGAAAGCCAGGGGGTCGCATACAAAAGATTCAAACGGAGGCGCAGTTGGCCAGTCATCAGGCAGTTTAAGTAACAGTTCGACCGTCGCAAGCAAGAAGACGTCCACTGCGGACCCGAAAGGACGAGTGCGGCCCCAGTTTCTTAGGCGTGAATGAGCTTATAGTGTGGCAGACTTGCGTAGCATCTATAGAGCTCCCTCACTGTCCTCACCAACCCAGTTTCCATGGCAAAAAGATGGTGTCAAGATGTCTGGAGGTGGACTCGGTTGCAGTGACCAACGAGATAGACAGCTGGTCTACGCGCGCCACACACGACTTCGTCCTCATTCTACATACATCAATCTTCCTTAAGTGCTGCGCGGATCTCGCACGCGTGAGAATGCCGCAATGGTCCCATTGAGAAGGAACCACTGCAGTCTCGCTCTCAGTACTGAGAAGGACGGAGCGGTCATACCAGTTTGTTACCCTCCAAACCGCGCGACTCGCAGCGCGTCGTGATAGAGTAAAAGAGCGTCAAGGTTACAAAGTTGGAAATGCGCCAATTTATCGCGGCGGTGAAATCACTATCCTTGGTCTCCCTCTCTCGGTCATGTACCAGTCGACTGTCCGAGTCTGTCAACAAAAGAAGGATGTACAGACGAGTCTCTTGAGCTGTCCTGTTTGTTTTTCAGTCCGCTGAGATCAGGAAGTTTCAAAGCTTCATGCAGACGGTCACCTAGTGACAAGCAGCGAATAGTCGACAAGGGGGCATGAGAGATGGCTATCTGCTTTTTTATCCAAAGAAAGGGGTGACATAGCAGGTGGGCGGTGGCAAGCCACTGTTATCAAGGGCAAGCCACAGCGAGCTCGTGAAAGTTATCTGGTCCAGCCAAAAAAATTGGCACGCCAGCTTCCTGTTAGCAATGCGGCGGCAGTCGTGTGCATAGGCGTGCCTATGCCAACTGAGGGCAGTGAATCACCACAAATGGCGCTGACCCGGCTCCTTTGGTGCTGACGAACTGCAGCCCGGTACCAAGGCGGGGGGTGGGAGGAGAGAGGGCTATTTGCGTCTTGGCAACTGGGAATGAGGAAAATTTAGGAATCAGGCCAATGCTACAGAACTCAACCAGCGGATCGCTGTAGACATGCACTGGCAAATACGTCGCAGTACGACCATGGGGTGCGTTATTGCAAAGAATAAAACGAACTGCTTCAAATAACTTTTCGTTGCTTAACAAGCCCCACATGCAAACACATGAGCGGTGTGAACGTGAAAAAAAACATACAGACACACAGAGAGAGCCAGAGTTGAGCATCAGCGTGCGTTCTATCTTGCCAAATGAGATACAGCGGAGTTCGATGTATGCACTTCGAAAAGTGGTAATTAAAATATGGCTTTCTTTTGAAGAAAAATTCACGCAGTTTTTTTTAAAAATAGACCAATCGGAACTGAAAAGTCGGGTGCAATTGTTAGAATCCAACCGGAACTCCAAGTACCAGTGTTTTGGCGATGAAGTGAATGAGGTAAATTTTGTACAAGCTGCCGGGGTTTAACACTCCTCTGCAGCGAAAGTCATTCACCTACCACAACGTCATCTAAGTAGTCCTTCCTAGTTGAACAGGCATTCCAGAATTTTGTTTAACAGTTCGTGAGATTGATCAACAGACGACCTGCCCTATCCAGTGGGCACTTACACTGGGGACGGCGACCGGGCGGTTACGTGAACACAGATCCCGCCTTCCCCAGCCATTCTAGTACCTTCGGTCTGTCTGTAACAGAGCAGAACTCGTTCACCTTTTGTACGAGTCACCTATGTTATAAATTTTATTCCTGTCCTTCATAGTATGTATTTATGACTTCTCGAATTCGAGTTTTCCCATGACATCCTGATGAGTGTTAATGTGCTTAACAATACTATTCAAGTCGATCCTAACCAGGATTTATTCCCGGTGCTTCGCGTTATTCGGGGTGTGCTACTCCTGAATTCCTCAGCCGTTACATGTCTTCTTCTGTTAATCAGCTTCGTGATGACGGTGCTCACACAGTACACTCACTGCTTAGGTACTGCAGTAGTAGCGGCGACATCCGAAAGTTGGACCGTAGATTGTGAAGAGGTCAACTGTGCGCCTCACCATGAGGTGATGGCAGACTTGGGCCCGATACCAAGGCGGACTGGCATTTTTATAAGGGCGCATTCTCAACAACGCATGCCGTACCCGTATCTGGCCTCCAGGTTGGTGCATTGTATCTACCCCGAGGCCCGTTTTCTAACACGACAGTTCGACCGTCGTAGTCCAACGATGTCCACCGTATTCTCCATGGGAAAGTGGAGCAGGGACGGTGACTTGCGCGTGATTTAGTTTAAAGTGATAGTAGACTTGCGCTGCATCTACCGCACTCTCTCCTCCTCCCCCCACCTGAGCCCGGTGTCATGACAGAGTCAAGAAGATAAGAGGCGGGAGAGGACGCAGGTGGCTGGCGCGGCTGGGTCCCCTAAGCCCTAGCCGCCCCAAGGCGTGGCACCACACCTCCATGTTCGGCATTTGCTATGGGAGCGCAACCCGAATAACGCCTGCCGTGCCCTAATGTGGCCCCCGTGTTGGTCCAACGCATCTACCACGTGGCCCGTTTAGGGGGGCACAGTTTTCTAACACGCGGCAGCATCCACACACATTCCAGCGCTGAGGTGGAAGTTTCCGCCTCTATCCGATTAAATGCTAATGGTGAGGTACGTTGAAGAAAAGTGAAGTTTGAAAAATATATGATAGTGATTTTACGTGGATGGAGGACAGTTTGACAGGCATGAAGCAACTCAGCTGTCTAGCATTCGTGTTTGTGAGAAACACCCCATAGGGCCTTCCGTCGGCTTGGCATGAAAAAAAACGAGAAAAAAAAAGGAAGAGGAGTGTTTACCAGGGTAGGAGGAAGCCAATGGCGATTGTGAAACCGGCCCAGGCCATGACGGGAAAGAAAGCCCAGAGAGGCGGATGGATGGGCAGAAGCGCACTCACCAGGAGAATGGGAAACATGTTCTTAAGTTGGGGAGGGGGAAGGGGAGAAACAAATGAGGTGGCGGGTTGAGAAATCAGTATCAAATATTT
>WEDG01006455.1:52500-102106 GCA_017591395.1 Schistocephalus solidus
TCACAGAAGCAGGCAATCGCAAATGAATGAAAACGGGTAACCCTGATAGAACAGAAAACTGCCCCAGGCTCTCCCCTGGTTTGATAATCACTTACTTCGAATACCAGACTAGTTTCACACTTGTTAGCGCACCTCACTTTCCGACTGATCTCGCGCCTGAAGGCCAAGAAACGCGTACAGTGGAAACTGTGAGGCTTCAGAGCATCGAACTCGACCGCTAAAAATTAGTGGAACACGATGGCTCGCCTACCCTACTTGCATCAGACACTGCAATAAGGGACTTGCAGAGTACAGGCTGCATTCTCACCTTCGGCCCGACGGTAAGACAATGTCATCACGACCGGAGGTGAGCTCGAACGCAATGGCTGACAACAGTCCGCCTAGGCGTGTCACGCACGAACGATCTGATCCCTACTGAGGGTACCAGATTATATAACGGCGACTCAGATCTCATATATTTGAGAATGCCAGGAAGGCGATATGAGGGCATTAATACCGACTGATTCACAGTCCTGAGTAGTACTGAGTTGGGAACTTTGCCAGCCACGACTCTGATAGCATCGTGATTGATTCGAGTACGACAGATTTATTATAGTGATGAATGTGCTGACGTGCCGTGGGAATGGATTCCAAAGAAGGCCAGCCCATTTTATGTGGGAATGTTGGAGCTGGTGGCAAGTAGACTTCCACTGACCACTTTTCTGGTCTCCTTCAGGCGTGAGTCCAAACATGTGAGCATCAAAAGCTGAAAAGCCAGTAGTGGGCAGAGGAAAGCCTGGCCTGAAAGGAGAGACGTGATAAGGAAGTGAGGCCAACTCCGGACCATTCACTAGATATGTTAATGATTTGGGCTACTGATGGCTTTAGGTAGATAGCTTTTCAGAACGTAAACGCAATCAAATGATGAAAGGACCGCGGCCGTTTTCCAATCTTAATCCGCTGAGTCTGCCTGGCAAGCGTGGGGCACATCACCTGCACCTTTTAATCAGATATATACATACGTTGGAATTACACTCACCGATGGGGTTACGTGATATAGTCGTACCGTTTTGCCTTGGAGCTCTATATAGAGCCCATGAAAGTGGTCACCCAGCGACCAGGAATATATGCTGAAACGAGCATGTCCCATAAAACAATCTGTGATTGCTCATCCACCACTGCTACTCCTGCCTATCGAAACCTACAAGACAACAAGCTTGTGGCTCAATGGTTAGGACATCAGGCTTCTAACCAACAGGTCGCAAGTCCGAACCTCGGGTGCAATATATATATATATATATATATATATATATATATATATATTGATAATGTGGAACCGACAAAGACAAGGGAGACCGGAATGGCCATTTCTGGCTTATTAGCCGTCATCAGCCAGTCATACCCAATCCCAAGTGTGGAACACCTGGGATTCGAACCCGTAACCTTTTGGAAATGGAGTCGAACGCTCTACCATTGAGACACGGGCTCGTTGCTTTGTCGGTTGCGATCGGGTTCGAATCCCAGGTGTTCCACACTTGGGATTGGGTATGACTGGCTGATGACGGCTAATAAGCCAGAAATGGCCATTCCGGTCTCCCTTGTCTTTGTCGGTTCCACATTATCAACATATGCTACTCGTCGCTATGCGACTGCCTGTGAGTACTCTAGTCAGAGTTCCAGGGCACAACGGAACATAAATGTTCCTTAAGCAGATCGGTGAGCCACACACTATCATATATATATATATATGAGCCCTTGGCTCAATGGTAGAGCATTCGACTCAAATACCAAAGGTCGCGGGTTCGAATCCCAGGTTTTCCACACTGGGATTGGGTATGACTGGCCGATGACGGCTAATAAGCCCGAAATGGCCATTCCGGTCTCCCTTGTCTTTGTCGGTTCCATTCCATCATATGCTACGTCGCTATGCGACCGCCTGCGAGGGCTCTAGTCTGAGCTCAGGGCGCAACGGAACATGCATGTTCCTTAAGCGAATCGGCATGAGCTCCCACACTATCATATATATATATATATATATATATGATAGTGTGGGAGCTCTAATCTAAAACTATGCATATTCCGACCGACTCGAACTAGAAACCCTGCATGCGGCCTATAACGGGCATATGATGGAAGAACTCGGCTAAAGTAAGGAGACCGGAATGACCACTTTCCAGCTTATCAACCAGTCATCAACCAATCATACAATCCCAAGTGCCATGATTCGAGCGACTCGAGATCGACTCTACCATTTGAAACCACAGGCTACGTTATTTGTCGGTTTGTGATCGGGAATATGATGATAGTGGGGCTCACCGATCTGCTTGGAACATGCATGTTCCGTTGTGCCTGAGCTCGAGACTAGAACCCTCGCAGGCGGTCATATAGCGACGTGTAGCTATATGATGGAAGGAACCGACAAATACAAAGGGAGACCGAATAACCATTCTAGCTATTACCGTCATCAACCAGTCAGCCTAATCCCAAGTGTGGGCACACCTGGGATTCGAACTCCACGACTACTAATTTGAGTCGAACGCTCTACCATTTTGAGCCACGGGCTCGTTGTTTTTGTCGGTTGTGATCGGGAATATGATGATAGTGTGGGGCTCACCGATCTGCTTAAGGAACATGCATGTTCCGTTGTGCACTGGAGCTCAGACTAGAGCCCTCGCAGGCGGTCGCATAGCGACGTGTAGCATATGATGGAAATGGAACCGACAAAGACAAGGGAGACCGGAATGGCCATTTCTGGCTTATTAGCCGTCATCAGCCAGTCATACCCAATCCCAAGTGTGGCACACCTGGGATTCGAACCCACGACCTTTGGTATTTGAGTCGAACGCTCTACCATTTGAGCCACGGGCTCGTTGTTTTGTCGGTTGTGATCGGGAATATGATGATAGTGTGGGGCTCACCGATCTGCTTAAGGAACATGCATGTTCCGTTGTGCCCTGGAGCTCAGACTAGAGCCCTCGCAGGCGGTCGCATAGCGACGTGTAGCATATGATGAAGGGAACCGACAAATACAAGGGGAGACCGGAATGGCCATTTCTGGCTTATTAGCCGTCATCAGCCAGTCATACCCAATCCCAAGTGTGGCACACCTGGGATTCGAACCCACGACCTTTGGTATTTGAGTCGAACGCTCTACCATTTGAGCCACGGGCTCGTTGTTTTGTCGGTTGTGATCGGGAATATGATGATAGTGTGGGGCTCACCGATCTGCTTAAGGAACATGCATGTTCCGTTGTGCCCTGGAGCTCAGACTAGAGCCCTCGCAGGCGGTCGCATAGCGACGTGTAGCATATGATGGAATGGAACCGACAAATACAAGGGGAGACCGGAATGGCCATTTCTGGCTTATTAGCCGTCATCAGCCAGTCATACCCAATCCCAAGTGTGGCACACCTGGGATTCGAACCCGCGACCTTTGGTATTTGAGTCGAACGCTCTACCATTTGAGCCACGGGCTCGTTGTTTTGTCGGTTGTGATCGGGAATATGATGATAGTGTGGGGGCTCACCGATCTGCTTAAGGAACATGCATGTTCCGTTGTGCCCTGGAGCTCAGACTAGAGCCCCTCGCAGGCGGTCATAGCGACGTGTAGCATATGATGTATATATATATATATATATATATATATATATATGTATATATATATATATCGGGTAAATAATTTCTGAAATTATTAGAGTGCAGGGACATGGAGTCAGGTGCTTCGGACTTGACTTGCCATATAAGATTCATACTACTTGTAGTACTACTTGTTTGTAGAATGGGCATTACGTGGTTATTCCACAGTGGTTGATTGTCTTCGACCCAAATGTTCATTGAAATTTCGGGTCTGACCCTAAAAAGTCAAGTCGAAGCACCTGACTCCATGTCCTGCACTTAATAATTTTCAGAAATTATTTGCCCGATTATTCTCTGGAGTCCATATACCAGAAACCGCATAGAGAACGCTGGGGACCCACTGAGGAGCCGAACCCATCGTTGCTGTGTCACACAGCAGCAGAAACATCGGCGAAACACGTGTCTGGGCTTTTTAGCTAGTATCTATGTCGGAAGTACGGTATAACGTCTTTGCCATATATATATATATATATATGGCAGACACGTGTTCGCCGATGTTTCTGCTGCTGTGTGACATATATATATATATATGATAAGGTGGAACCGACAAAGACAAGGGAGACCGGAATGGCCATTTCTGGCTTATATATATATATATATATATATATTCTCCTCAAGTTAGCTGTCCATAAAACTTTTTGATTACCATAACGGCTCATCGAGATCACGCACAGCCTTTAAACATGTAGCTTACATAGAGATGGGGCGGTTACAAAGTGGTAGAGTTTAAAATCCCTCGGCAACGACTGTGCTAATGCACGTACGCAGTTACATCGATCAAAGAGCCCGTTTTATAAGTGATATACATATGTTGCTACGGATGTGATTTTGGTATGGCAAGAATCCAAATTACACTGCATCATCGCGGTTTGTAAACTGTGTATCACAAAGTTTCACTTCAAATGACGAATACAGACGGTAACCTTACAAGTAATTAAGCCTCAAAGGTGATAAAATAAAGAAGACATGAGGGGACAACGTTTCCAGCTAATCTGGCAGGACGGAATACCAACGTACAGAGGCCTCTTCTTTTTCGCCCTTGATAGCCGTACCATAGCAAGTGGATGGTCATTTCTGGCTTACTAGTGATTGCCGGTCAGCCACATGCAACCCTAGGTTTGGATGACGTTATTCGAATATCGTATTTTCGGCGGTTACGTAGTAACCATTCCAAAATTCTGCCAGTCGCCCAGTCGGAATACCAACGCAGGTTGACAAGGGTGCGAGTTCCAGAGTGCTTCAGGTGACGGTTCGGGGGAGTTTGGGCTACTCACCATTGCTAAAGCGCCAAAGACAGAAACTAGAACCGAATTCTAAATGACCTTTTCAATTCATAACGCCATCGGCCCTTAAGCCCCACAAACATTCGCAAAGGCCGAGAAAGCAAAAGTAGAAAAGAGCGATCAGTACAAGACCGACTAATTCTGCCAGTCATTTAAAATTCAGATCGATTTTAGGCATTAAACGCCTTGAGAATGGAGAGCCGACCAAGCTTTTCCAAAAGTCAGCAACAATACAAATATGTTCCGATAAACAACTTCAGTTTCTCAGATGATCGATTTTTTTCCTCTCGGGCTGCCTCGGCATTTCGGTGGACGCTCATTGGGCTTGCGCTGTGAGTCATATCCCCAAATGAACACTACTTATCGTTGCTGATACTCCTGCCTGCACCACTACCGATAGATATGCGACTGCTCGAGCCTAAACTCCAGGGCGCAACGAAAATGGTGTACGCCGTAAACGGATCAGTGAACGCACCTTTTTACAATACCGTCTATTCTCGATCGCATCCGATAGGACAAGGATATCGTAGCTCAATGGCAGCCCGGTAGACTTAATAATGCTCAATGACTAAAAATACGGTTTTTAATCTCAGGTTGCCCAAACTTTGGTTATGGCTGGCTGACGACGGCTAATCAAGCAAAAATTGTCATCTCAGTCTCTATTGCCACGTCTATTCAGCTGTCGAATGCCACATAGCACAAGTAGGGGGTCTCATGCGTCTCTGGCACACAAACCGAGTGCGCACACTAATGACTTATTTGCGTGGGTGTAGGTTCGTGAGCTTAAGCCTTCTCAACAATCTCTCACCCAGTAACCGGATGCTAAACCGAGTTCTGAATAATTTCTTTGACCCACTTGTGAAAAACTCGGCGGCATCGATGGGATTCGAACCCACGCCAGCAAGTGGAAGGTTTTATTGCAGCCAACGCTCTAGCCAACTGAGCTAAAACTCCCCACCGGGAGCCGTGAGTTTAATCACATTTGGGTCAAATTACCCGCCGAGTTCTGATGGAGTGTCGCATCATCGCATCAACATGAAGTTCGTGCACTCAGTGGGTTAGTTTTCAATGTCACCCGAAATAGTCGAAATGGAAAATTTTAAAAATAGAATTTCAAGCAAGCTTAAAATCAGGATTTATTGGAACCAACAAATTGCGCGACTACTCATCAGCTGTATTGCGTCGCTGCATAACATACATAGCGAATGAGAGAATACAGCAAATTTGTGTTTCGCAATGGAGATTTAGTTTTCCTGCTTTAGAAGCCACCTGAGCAGGTGATCAATTGACCTGGCTGGACCAACACGGCGGGGCAGATCAGGGCACACCAGGCGTTCTTGTTAATGCGTACCCATAACAAATTCCACGCATCGGGGCGAGGAGGATGGCACACCTAGTCGCCACGTCAGCTACATGTGCTCGATCCTGCACCCAATCTTCTTGGCTCTGCCACGACATCGAGCCCAAGTGCGTTGGGGATGGAAAGGTGCGGTTGATGCTGTACAAGTCTCCTCGAACTATAAACTAGTCCTCACGCGCAAGTCGCCGTCCATGCGCCCACCTCACTGTAGGGCACGCGATGAACACGGTCGGAAAGGATGTTCAAACTGTCGAGACGCGATACAACACTCAATGACTTTCAACTGTCCCATTCATTTGCTCACACAGCGGCTGATATGCCCTTTGTTTGAGTCAATGGGCTAATGGCACCTTGCCTATAGTAGACCTCTGTCTGACGAAAGATAGTCACGAGGTCAAAGGCTAAGTTCTGCTCTGGCGAGGACTAGTGAGCAGCCATCAAGGAAAGATAACCCTTCCATCTCACAACGAACTCGTGTTCGGGCACGGTCATGTGTTCCTGCTTGTCGGTCCCATCGGCATGATGAGCCTGTCAAACACTTTCATTCGATTGGATGAATGATGCCAGAGGTTTTGGCCTGTCGGCATTGGGTCCATAGGATGCAGGAGCTTCTGCTGTTGCCGGTCTGTGAGTTGATCCGATTCCCTGTTCATTCATCAATAGGGCGTTCAAGGTTCGGAAAGTCTTTAGTTCAAAATATATGCATATATTCGGAGACGACAGAGTCTCCACTGGACTTCCAGCATAATCCCTAGCTAAAGCCCTGACTGGTATGTTTTTGTCGATGGTGCAACTACGAGGAGTTCAGCTCCTCAGTGGGTGCACCAGCGTACTTTATATGCTTACTGGTCCGAATCCAACCTATGAATCTAAGAGTAAAATTTTCTCAACCTGTGAGGTGACTCATCCGATAAATTACTTTATAAGCTCCCTTGTGAACTCCCGTCCTTGGCAGGTTGGGTATGCTTAGGTCAGTCGTTTGATAATTTACCAGACTACCCCGTTGGCATGCACATAAACGATGAACGCTGAAAATACAGCTCAATGACCAACGGCTCCGGACTACCCGTGTACACTTAAGAATTAGCTACGAGGGGCAGCAGGACGAGTGTGTTCCAGAACCTGATCTTCGGACTATCTCTCACTCGCGTTGATGTGGTAAAAGGCAAGCTGTCCTATCGGTGGCGGTGTCGAATAGTAACTGCCATGGGAGGGTCCATCGTCAGAAGTCAAACAAGCGCGTGACCCTCACTGATGTGGTTAGGATCTCACTCGATCCCATTATGTCCGCCCACCAGCCTGCTACTGGCGATAAACGAACGTTGTGTGTCATAGGACACATGCCACATATAATACAAGGGTAACCACGTCAGTGAGGGTCACGCGCTTGTTTGACTTCTGCATATACCTCGCTTCACAAGACACATGACGTACTGATGATCGCTAAAAACCGTGAAACAGCTGTCTGCCTTTTGCCTGTGCAACCTTAGCAACATACCCTTGTATTATATGTGGCATGTGTCCTATGACACAAGGTCCGTCGTCAGTCAGCCATTGTACTCCTGTGCGAGATGTGTTAGTCTGGTATGTCGTCACGGCAGCTGACGTCATATAGCTGACAGGCCTGAGACACGCTAACACAGCTGATCGACTTGGCAGCGCGACAAGTCAATCGATAAATCGATGGTCCGACAACGCTGGATGATCCCCGAGCTCGTAATAGAGTGCGATCTCAGGATAGCGAGAAGCTGCCAACACACTGACATCAGACTAACTGATATATCGCGCGTTATGTCTCGCTTACAATCGACCTACTGCCTGCAAAATGACTAGCTTGGAGATAAAGGTCCTTAATGGATACATATGTAAGAGTATACAAAACATGCAGAACTTCCTCAACGCGATCTTTCGTGATAAACAATTCTTGCACCAGTCAAGCGAAATCCTAACGGTGAAATTGAGACGATGGTTTACAGGAAAGCAACTTAAATCAGACTTCTCAGCTACCACAGCAACCATTGTGTGGCTCCCAAATGAAGCTGTGCGAGAATTCCGACCGATTTCGACTCATTGAGAAAGAGAAAGTACGAGAGGCCCACTTATGTAGAATGGCTATCCAATGATGTTTATAAGCTGATGCCTACGTGTTCGGCTCCAGAGGATCAAAGATGAAACACCAGCTAGGGTACGGCACGCTCTGTTATATATGAAGGACGTCTCGTAAGTGTATGAACGCATTGTTTTGGAACTAGGTGTTAGAATTGCACACCGGCCCAAAGCAATCATTCGCAGCAGGATCATGAAAGTCAATAACCAATTATAGCCGAAGGAGCGATATGGAGAAGTTTATTGCAGCCCATGTCTAAACCATCTTTGAAAATACACAGGTCAAAATGAACGCATGCTCGGGGCGCGCATATATGAAGAGAGGTTGGTTGTGCAACGGGGCGACGAATTATCGCAAGTGGCTGCCCACACCTACGAAACAGGTCATGAATTCAACTTCCCAGCCGTCAAGATAATCACCTACGCCGGAAACAATACGAGCCGAGAATCGCTTGAAGCCTTATCCTCGGATAGGATCTCAATCAATCGATGTATCAATCTGGCGCTGGCATAGAGAGCCCTACGCAGTCACCTCTGGCCTTGCGTCACTGGTTGGCTTGAATCCCCATAGAAGTGTAGCCTTTCTCTGTTGTTTTCTTCTACCTTTGACGATGGACGCCTTCACGGGTTCGAAAACTCAGAATAGTCAACAACGTATGTCAATGCTCGACCAACCTTCTTCATTGCGCATAAAATTCTCCGGTTCCTATTGGTCCAAGGATTAACGAGTATTTTACGGGAATTGGTCTTCATATGCGCAGTCGCTGTATAGCTGTAATGTGGTCTTTATGGCATTCCCACTCTGTGGGATCCGAGCCAGGTGTGGTGGCACGCCCAGGGGCGGCTCCGGCCGCGCCAGCCACCTGCGACCTCTCTCATCTCCGGTCTTCTTGCCTGTGTCGTGAGACCGGGCTCAGGTGGGGAGGAGAAGAGTGTGCGGTAACGTGAACCGCTGCGGTTGGAAGGTTGCCAACTGACAATTACACTCAGACCTCGCAGTTAGTCCAATGTGTGTTGTGTGGAGTGGCTGACTGGTGGTCTGAGAGTCAGGCTGCGATGGCTCCTTCTTAACGTGACCTCTGGCTATATCACACATGTGAGATGTAAGCCGTTCAACTCCCTGTTGGGTGAAATCTTGGTGCTTGTGTTTGGGAGGCCAGGTCGTGTACGTAGAACACGTAGACGAGGTCACCAGCAGCTGCGCCTGCTTCCGCATCAGACAACTGACCGGCTCGGACAGTGGTCTGATTGTGGGGGTATGAAAGAGAGTGAGGTCGAGAGCTCAGCGTATTTTCCTCACTATAAACAATCTGAAGCGCTTGAACCTATTACGGTGCGCTAAAAGTCGTGGCTTGGAAGGTTAACTGACGGGATAACTCGGACCGCGTGGTCAGCCCAATGTGTGTTTTGTGTGGAGTGGCTGACTGTCGGACTAAGAGTCAGGTTGCAATGGCTCCTTCTTAATGTGGCCTTTCTGGCCCTCCCACTCCGTGGGATCCGAGCCAGGTGTGGTGGCACGCCCAGGGGCAGCTCCGGCCGCGCCAGCCACCTGCGCCCTCTCCCGCCTCCGGTTTTCTTGACTCTGTCTTGACACCGGGCTCAGGTGGGGGAGGAGGAGAGAGTGCGGTAGATGCAGCGCAAGTTTACTATCACTTTAAACTAAATCACGCGCAAGTCACCGTTCCTGCTCAACTTTCCCATGAGCATACGGTTGACATCGTCGGACTACGATGGTCGAACTTTCGTGTGTTAGGTGTGGTGGCACGCCTAGGGCGGCTAGGACTTAGGGGACCCGGCCGCGCCAGCCCCCTGCGTCCTCACCCGCCTCCGGTCTTCTTGACTCTGTCTTGACACCGGGCTCAGGTGTGGGAGGAGGAGAGAGTGCGGTAGATGCAGCGCAAGTCTACTATCACTTTAAACTAAATCACGCGCAAGTCACCGTTCCTGCTCAACTTTCCCATGAGCATACGGTTGACATCGTCGGACTATGATGGTCGAACTTTCGTGTGTTAGGTGTGGTGGCACGCCTAGGGCGGCTAGGACTTAGGGGACCCGGCCGCGCCAGCCACCTGCGTCCTCACCCGCCTCCGGTCTTCTTGACTCTGTCTTGACACCGGGCTCAGGTGGGGGAGGAGGAGAGAGTGCGGTAGATGCATCGCAAGTCTACTATCACTTTAAACTATATCACGCGCAAGTTACGGTCCCTGCTCCAATTTCCCATGGAGCACATGGTGGACATCGTCGGACTACGACGGTCGAACTGTTGCATTGCATTAAACCGTCCACCGCAAATTTATGACCCCAAAGCGAGAATTCCATACAAACAGTCAAAAACTAATGTGATTGGCTGCCTACACGGTCCACTTCCAAGTCAAGCATAGTAACTTATGGCCAGGAAACGTAGTTCTCTCAATCGCTTGGTGAATGAGAGGCGAAATTCGATGAACGCTGGGTCGCCAAAACAGTACACAGAATGCAAATGCTCATAGCGTCGTCTGCCTGATGAAGACCCGCCCTGAAAAGTTGAGAAGGGCCCACATAAAATGCCTTATCGCCACGGAGAAGTATCGTTTACTCCCACATGCGAACAGCGTGGTAAACTAAACCTGTTCAGTTTGTTAAAACAGCTTGTGCGTAAATGTAAATTCAACGCTTCCTTACCCTGGCAAGCAGTTTAATCAGTTCTACGAGGAATACTTGAGGTGCGTGGCGACAAACGTACGGATCGCGGAGACCTGTGCTATCAATCGCACCAGCAGCCCAAATTCCCAAGTTTGAGAGGAGTTAATTTCGCGAATCAAACCGATGGGTAACGTCAAAGAAGACGACGTCAGCGGGCTTCACCATCAGACTTGCGCGCCCGCTGTCAACGATGTCCAAGGGGCCGTGTTTATATCGCCAGCAAGAAGGTTCTAACAAGCTTGAACTCTCAAGTTCGCTTCCCAAGTGACGGGCCAGTCTATAAGTTAAAGCGAGTACTGCTTGGGACGCTACTAAAATGTGCACTTTCCGATTACTTTCTGGGAACGAATCGCAACTATCAAGTTCCCTACTATTCCCGTCGTCATGCTACGGACTGATTTGTTGTCTCTTACCTTGGCGGACAAATCGACTTAGGTCGCAGTTATATAATTAAGGTTACTTTATCACCTAATTCAGATTAAAGTTTGGCAAAGGCTGCGCAGATATATGGGTTCAAAGCACATACTATTTTCCTTCCGGAAATGAAGCTAGGACATTATAAAATGTTTGTTCGTCCGTCCTGGAGTATTGTTGTCATTTCGTTAGTCTAATGAATGCCGGTGACCAGAGTAAAATTTTAAATTGAGTTTCTACTCGAAGTCTCTTCCTTCGTGTTGGATCTAGTGCTTCTTACATCGAGGGATGTCAACTGGCGAACATTAAGTTTTTGGGGGTTGAAAGACTCTAAGCTGACTTTGGTTTCTTGTTCCGGATTAACTCTTGCCGTAATCTTCCACGTATTTATGCTCTCACTCCAGTAGATCAATCTTGTGCCGCGCGCAATTCCTCTATGGTTATTCCCTCGCCTCTTTGGTCTACCTCTAGACGCTCGTCCTTTTTGGCATCAAAAATGATTTCCTTCGGAATAATCCTTCACCAGCAATTATGTCATCAGAAGAGATTTTGGCCGATTCTAATAATTCATTTGACCTAATTCTGAAAAGTCAGCGGCCTCCTCTACCAAGTAATTGAATCTGGTATTTATCTGGTGGATTCTAAATTGATTGCTTAGGAAATCCTGCTTGGGCAGTCAGCTTACTGTATAAGAATTGGTGGATTCCATACGTAGCAGTAGGCAAGGCGGGTAACTTGACCCAAGTGTGATTAAACTCACGGCTCCCGGTGGGGGTCTCGTAGCTCAATTGGCTAGAACGTTGGCTGTACTAAAGCCTTCCATTTGCTGGCTGGGTTCGAATCCCACAGAGGAAGCCAAATATTTTTATAAGTGGATCAAATGAATTATATCATCACCTAAATTATCGGTACCGAAATCGAAGTTAAGTAAGCACGTTACCTAGGCAAGCATAAAGCCATGATTGATCGTTTCATTCCCGAATAGTCATCTTTTGGACCTCGAAAAGGGTACTCCTGCGATTTAAATCCAGATCAGACCTGTTTTAGTTCTTCAAATCGTAACGCTCACTTCAAATTTTTACAACCACATCGTTTTGACTGGCTACTAACCTAACTGATAGTATCATCCTACAGCAATAATTTCCGCCGCATTTAACTTCCTCTCTCCATTTCGAACCTAAGCGATCTGTCGACGTTCACAACGAAGTCCTCTGTTTCCGCCACATGTTGGCAGTTTGTTCGGTCAGCAAAGAATTATCCTGGTCGGGTCTCCCCGCGCCTCAATGATCCACGAGGCCTTTGATGTCTCCTCCTAGCTTCCGATCTAAGCAGACTGTGAACGATTGCGAGGGGATCCTCCTGTCTCGAAAACCTCGAAGGTTGCTTCGGCTGTCGTCCCAAAAATAGCCGAATCCGTTTTAGGAATTCTCTCTTAACGAGTAGCATTCTGAACTCCTATATACTCTCACCTGCTAGGCGGTCTCGTCCCACATGCATTTTTACCTAACTATGAGCAACAGTTTATTTTTCCTTAAAAATTAACAAATCAAATTTTTTGGTTGATGAATGCTCACCGAGCAGGTACGGAACTCACTCTCGAGTCCGCCAGCAGCCACACAGCGGTTAGTATTATAGGCTTATCTAGGAAGCACGGTGTCACGCAACACGAGAATCGATGACGAGGTTGCCCAACGGATCTGCAAAGCTAGTCAGGCCTTCGGCCGGCTACAGGCCTCCGTGTGGAATCGCCATGGTATTCACCTGAACACCAAACTGAAGATGTACAAGGCCGTCGTCTTGACGACACTTCTTTACGGAACGGAGACCTGGACCATCTACTCTAACCAAGCTAGGGAGCTGAATCACTTCCATCCCAGCTGCCTCTGCAGAATACTAAAGCTGAGATGGCAAGACAGGATCCCGGACACGGAAGTCCTGGAGCAGACCGGAATCCTCAGCATCCCCGCCATGCTGAGGCAAGCTCAACTGCGATGGAGCGGCCACCTGGTAAGAATGGATAACGAGCAACTACCCAAACGACTTTTCTACGGAGATGTCGCTACGGGTGCTCGCTGACAGGAAGGTCAAAAACGACGCTTCAAGGACACTTTGAAGGAATCGCTAAAGCAACTGCAGATCAACCCGCTGACCTGGGAGGACCTCGCCCAGGAAAAACCGGCATTGAGAAGATCCGTGAAGACTCGTTCAGCAATCTATGAGGCCAACCGGATCGCCGGCGCCCAAAGAGCGGCTCGAAAGTCACCAGCGCTACGGACCAACATCGTCGATGCCCAGGCCCTGCCAACATGCCCGTGCTGTCAACGCATTTTCCGCTCGAGAATCGGCTTGGTTGGACATCTTCGGACGCAATGCACCAACAATCCGACAATTCCAATTTCTACGTTAAATTCTGCCAATCCTCTTTCAGACTCCCCCACCCTCACTCCTGGCATCAATTCCATTACTCCCACCATTATAGAGACCACATACCTCTACTCATCGCCTCTAACCCCCACCACCGCAACCACCCCCGCCTTTGCCTTCTCAACCACCACCACCACCGTCAGCGATTGGGACTCTCTCCTAAACTGTCCTCAATGCGACCGCACATTCACCTCACGCATCGGCCTGGTCGGTCACTTGCGAATCCATCGTACAGAGACTGGTGAACCAGTGCCTGGAGCACCAACATACAGCAGAGATCGTCGTCTCCACTGCCCTCACTGTCCTCGCGCATTCACTCATCGCATGGGCCTTTTCGGTCATATGCGCATCCATGACAGCGGAAAGCACCGCAGTGCCGACAACACCGATACATTATGCACACCCTCCGCTCCTGCCATTCTTACCGCCACCGCCACCCCACTACCATAAATGACATCTCCCCAGCCTCTACCGATTTCTCCTGCCCACACTGCGCCCGCAACTTTAAACTCACGCATCGGCCTGATCGGTCACCTGTGAATCCATCGCACGGAGGCTGGTGAACCAACGCCTGGGGCTCCGACATACAGTCGACGTGCTCGCCTCCACCACCCTCACTGCTCCCGCACATTCACACACCGCATGCGCCTATTCGGACACATGCACATTCAAAAAAACCTGCGGTAAACCACCGGAGGCTAAGCTAAATCATCGCACACAACCTACACCAATGCATCGACAACACCCTAACAATCACCATTTACCAGGGTATATTACGGTTTCCCAGAAACTGTGGCTGGGAAGGGTGCCAATCTGACGCTTACACCAGACCACGCCGTCAGCTCAGTGTACGTGCTCTGTGTGTCGAGTGGCTGACCAGTGGACTGTGAGTCAGACGGCGATGGCTCCTCCATATCCCCTGAGTAAGTGAATCCTGGTGTGTGCGTTATGGGGGCCTGGTCGTGATGTGCCGCACGAAGACGCGTACACCGACACATAAGCCAATGCACCCACTCCCACATCAGGCAACTGACTGGCTCGGACAGTGGACTGATTTTGGGGGTGAGAGAGAGTGATGTCGACGGCACAGCGCATTCTCCTCACTATAAACAATCTGACGCGCTTGAAACTATCACAGTGCGCTAAAGCCGTAGCTTGGAAGGTTGCCAACTGACGGGATAACTCAGACCGCGTGGTCAGCCCGATGTGTGTTTTGTGTGGAGTGGCTGACTGGTGGACTGAGAGTCAGGCTGCAATGGCTCCTTCTTAATGTGGCCTTTATGGCACTCCCACTCCGTGGGATCCGAGCCACGTGTGGTGGCACGCCCAGTGGCGGCTCCGGCCGCACCAGCCACCTGCGTCCTCTCCCGCCTCCGGTCCTCCTGACTCTGTCTTGACACCGGGTTCAGGTGGGGGAGGAGGAGAGAGTGCGGTAGCTGCAGCGCAAGGCTACTATCACTTAAAACTTATTCACGCGCAAGTCACGGTCCCTGCACCAGCCTTCCGTGTAGCATACGGTGGACATCATCGAAATCGACGGTCGAAATATCGTAATATTATAAGCAGATGAACATTGCCAACACAGAAAAAGAAGACTGGGACCGCCATTTCTGGCTCATTAGTCGTCATCAGCCAGTCATACCCAACCCCAGGTGGTGCACCACCCAAGGCTCGAGCCTCTGACCTTTTGATTGGTATAACTAGCTTATATCGGTTTAAAATCTACAAGTGCTCATTCCAGGTTCACTTACCTTTGACACTTTCGTTGAGGCGATCATTCTGCTAATTTTACCTCCGCCATTCGACTCTAAGGAGCTTACCGTAGCAGAGACTCGCTGTAGCTTCCGCGGACAATTACTGTTGAAAAGTTACCTGGCCAGTCGCCAGTTTGGATATTTCTAAGCCCTAAATGCGCTTCGTAATTGATATTCTCCGACCCAAATTTACAGATCGGCCAGCCATTCAACTGGGGACGAGAGTGGACGCAGTGACCGGCATGACGTAAAACCTCCACCTCTCTTCGGCTATACTCGCACACCAGCACGTTTAACAATTGACCAGTAAGATGATGCGTGAAAATGGAAATGACTGTACAATAACTGCGCCTGTGGGAGTGTTGTGAGCTCAAGTGATATGTGATATTCGAACGATTCATTTGACCTAATTGTGAAAAACTCGGCGGCCTACGTAGTGCGATTCGAGCCAACGACAGCAAGGGTACGGATTGTTACGGTGTGTGCACATCTGACCGAACAGCCACATGCGATACCGGCGTGAGTCACCGAGTTGGGCCTAGACTTTGGGAGCAGCTTAGCCCGTCGCACACCAGTCTTACGCGACACTGGAATGTGCAGTAGGAATGTGAACAAGTTGGTACTGTGTTGCCATGTCGAAGGTTAAATGGTGGCCGTCTTTGGGGGTTGCAGTAGCGATAAATTTCGTTTAGGTGGGATGGATGACCGCCGTCACGATGGTAGTGCTAGGAGTTTTATCTACGTAGGTGGGGGAGTGGAGGGGAGATGAATTTATACATTGACATTGCGGTGAACACAGGTGTCCAAAATGGCCTGTCCAGACTGAAGGACGAAATTTAACAGTGGGGAAATATGGGCGGGGCCGGACGCTGGTGCGTGGTATTACAGCCTTTGATTTCTCTACTCGGCTGGATAAGAGGGCAGCTGTTCCCATTGTGGCAACTCTTCGTCGGTTTTCGGTCCTCTGCAATGTTTTCCTATATCTCGTGTTTATTTGAAAGGCATTTGGGAGAGGTTTCCAATGGACCTGCGAGTGATCGTACATCATGTCTTGTAGAGGAGACGTTTCGGCATGTGTTCATCTGTCATCCTCAGGATGCGGCTGCTCCAGCATACATGACTCTGCTTCTCAGCCATCTCCAGCGCCTACCGTGCATTACCTGGAATATACCCCTTAGGAGAACGAAACATTGTGTTCCCAAAAAGCCGGTGATTGCAGGTTCGAGAGATCACATTGTTTTTTGGAAAAACAAGAACAGATTCAGTCTAAAAAATTAAGTTTTGCAAATTTGTGACGTTTTGTACCAAAAAACGCTGTAATAAACGTGTTTGACCATACTTTGTTTTACCACACCGACAAGTAGGACCTTAAACGCGCATATATACGAGACTGAAGGACATGCCGCAACCTTCCGGTGTCACGGCGTACGCGAAGCCTGTCAAGATAATTTTGGTCTGCAGTTGACTATACATTTATAAGGAAACATGAAACGGAAGGGGCAGAAGATTAACATATTATCGCAAAATCTTAGTATATAATCCGCTACTCTCTTGTGCGTTTGAAATCTTAGAACTAGACTGAGAAGTCGGCAACTATATCAAAAACGCTCCAATAGGAAGAGAAAAGTTATTTCTTTAATTTTCAGCAGAAATTGTATCCCTACTTTTCAGCGAAGTCGAAAAACCGGTCAAAGGTTTCCAGTTTTTCCTGGACTTTACATTTGAAGAGCGCTAAGTACGCAAACATTCGGCAGCGAAACATCTAATAAAAGCGCTTTTTAAAGAGGTAACTTATCATAGAAAGTTTTTTAACTAATTATGGGCATAAATTTTCCCGGTTTTTGCTGTGGACGTTCATTTTTCTCGGCAGCGAGTTTTCATGTTTGAGTGAGTCTACGAATGTAATCCAGACGGCCATCTGCATTAGAAAGCACGTCCAAAAAGTCACTATTTCGGTAAATGCCTTTACGAAATATATTATTTTTAAGGTTTTACTAAACACATCGAACGGAATCTAGATTTATGGGCAGTCGACTGGAGACACCGAAAATCGTAAAGAATTCACCACATTTGCAGGGGCGATCTAAAACGCATCGTAATAGAAAACGGCAAATAGTTATGAAGAAATTTAAAAATAGAAAAGTCCTCTTCATATGCACAAAATGGAACGTTTACGATTGCACCTGACGATTCTATTTAAATTTATTAGTCAGTGACTGGCCTGTGAAAATGTGAGCTTGTGAAATAGTATATCCTTGTGACGTCCCTATCGGCGCAATCAAGCGATAATCTGGTTGCCTTGGTTAAGCGTATTTAAGATAATGTAAAAACGGTAGAAAAACTGCCAATTCTCGTGAAAGAGTGTTGGAATATGCACTCGCATGTTATACTGCTTGATGACGGCCATACTTTACGTTGAACTTAATCTAGATGAATATGGATGAGCAAAACTCTGAAAAGGACTATTTTAAAAAGTAATTCTACTTTTACTGCTTTATTCCCTCGTTTAGTTGCATGGACAAGCTTCCTAAACATTTAAAACTTCAGGTTACTCAACTAGATCGATTTTTTACCTTTTCATAATTTGTACCTTTTCTAAAAAAATAGTATTTCTAGACAACCTAATATTAATTTTTAAACCACAATAAGTCTTATTTTTCCTAACAGTTAATTCTTTATTGATGTAAAATTTAGGGGGACGCAGTGTGCGCTGATCAACCGTAATGGACAGCTACTCTACATCCAGAGTCAGTTTCTGTAACTCCATTCTTAATCTCCTATCTAAACAGTTTAGGTGAAGGTGGTGGGGATTCCTCACAAGGTGCTGTCCAGGCTTGTTGCTGTAAGACGACTGCCACTGACGGTTACAGTGCCTTCGATTCATTCCTCCGTTGGCGTAGATGGTCACATAATAACCTTCATCTGGCTGTTTATGATTACTCCAAAATTGGCACAACGAGAAGTAAATAGGTTTGATTCAGTTGTTCTGTAAGTTGCGCGGCTGATGAAAAAAAAGCGGTAGTAGGGAGCTCACTGATCGCATTACGCGACATATTCATGGGGCTTGGAGCTCACCCTCGAGCACTGCTAGCAGCTGCACTGCAGCCATTATTAGAGGCAGAATAACCGACAGGAAAACAAACCCGTGTCTCAAGGATATGAACGGTGGAGTTCTAACTGACAGGTTACGGATTCGGGCGTCAGGGGTTGCGACACCCGGGATTGGGTATGGCTGGCTGATGACGGCTAACATGTCATATATGTTCATTCCAGACTCCCTTGTCTCTGTCGATAAGGTGCTTCTGCCGACAAAAAAACGCAATTTGGGCTGTCTTTTAAGATTTTCTTGATCTCCTGCATACAACTGATGTTCAGTGGCTACTGGGCGGTTCGACAGTTGAGGTCGATATCTGGTGACTGCCATACGAAGTCGTCAATCAAGATTGTGGAGAACACGAGTCTGAAAAAAAAAATTGGGGTGAGAAAGCAGGTCCCTTCAAAGACCCGCCACACGATCATAAAACATCCAGGCCATCATCGCGAACCGTTCGGAATGTTCAAATTTCCTCAGTACTGTTCAGATGCCTTTTTGGTTCACAGGGTGCGATGGCCACAAAAATCAGGTCGATGGTTGAGCGTCTCTCCCTTGGGATCTGCAATGAATCAACAAGGTAGACGGACGGTTGTACAGGATTTGTGATGTCTCCGTCAGTAAAGCCACTCATTGTGAATTTAATAAGGGCATAACTCCGGTAACTTGAGGGTCGTAGGCTGCCTGAACGGACACGGAAGCATACTAATAAGGGGTTGCTGAGTTCTCGCAGCGAAGTGGAAACTTAATTGAGGTGAGATGGTCATTTGTTCCATTGGGTACCGAAGGTAACTCTCCGACGAAATGGTTTCTGATGGCGAAGGCGAATTCAGCAGCGCAGTAGCTCCAGAAGTTGGCCTTGCTCCGAAAAGCTGTTTTTGTTGAAACCAGGCAGTTCTTTAGTTACCAGAGCGGTCTCATTAAATTTTAACCAAACATTCTGAAATTTGTTTCCGATTCGAAAATATTTCTTGAGTAGGGATGCAATATTAATTATCGTGCAGCATAATCCAAAGATATTGCAGTCACGTGCCAATCACCCGCACCCATGGCAAAATTTTATGAGCGCACAGAAATGCATGATTTTCTTTGCATGGAAGGTATACAGCTCTTAGTTCGGAAACCGTGAATGCTCTATGTTTAAAATTATTCAGGACTTGGACGTTTTCTTTAAAAAAACTGAAAGGTACCGCTTCTGTAAGTTGGAATACTTATACTACTTAAGTATTCATTTATACGGAGCGCAGTTTTCACAGGACGCAGAAAAGAAGCTCGTTCAAAAGCCGGTAGAAACGGAGATACGAACCCGTTTTCTTTTGTTATCGAGCGTAGTTAAGTTCCGCGCTTTACCACTCAACCACGCGGGTTCGCAGCTCTGATGCTGCAAACCTGAGGTTAGGGAAGGATGACCTGGCAACGATTGGTGTCGGCTTATTGGTTACCTTGACCCACTTCTATTCCCAAACCAAAGCAAGAGAATCACGGCACTGAAAGTAGTCAAGTACGCAGGACTGACAAATGCGGGTTGCAGTACTCGAACATGAACAATATACTGACAGCAAGACGCACCTGAATGCCCAGGGACATAAAGAGGAAGGCTCCCATGAGGAGCAGGTAGGGCCGATAGGTGAGTATCTTTCGTACGACCCCAAAGAATGCTGTGAGTGGTTCCTCGAATGTCTCCTTCTCCTTGGTGCCCAGAAAGCAGATCAGTGACGCGATAATGAAGATGACGCAGGTGGCTCCCGCACCAACCATGTAGGCGTTGATCTGTGGAAAGGAACATGTGTGTGGGGAAAATACCCTCAGAACTCAGGAGTGGAAGGAATAAAGAGGAAGTAGCAGTATTATTACTATTGGTAGTAGCATAATAATAATAATAAAGCAGATAAGAATTCGTACAGTGTGGGTTGCTGAGTTGCGTACGAGAGATTGAAAGCCCCGTGCAAGACAGTTCTGTTCATCTCCTTCCATATAAAGAAGTGGCGGTAGGGGCAACGGACTATGCAAGTCTGTCACTTGTTTAGCAACTGAGTTCACTATCGGTGATCTAAAAGACGGTTTAGTTCACCAAAACCCAACATTAAAATAATGAAATGCCTGGGATTCTTTGGCAGACTGGGATGGAATTCCCAACCTGACCATATAGTTGATGCTGAGCAGGATTCAATGCTGGAGAAGTTCCTCGAACATTTGAGGAAAGTGGCCGTCCGCCCTGCTCTACGACCCATGAGAAATTCTGGAAGACTCCAAACCCCGTAAGCCGCAAAGTCACGAAGATCCTCTATAGGAGAGCAGTAGAGACGGGGTCAGTGCACCGGGACAGCCTGTGGCAAGAACGTCATATGCGACCCAACTCCGAGAACAAGGGATAGGTCAGCGTGTACTAAGCGACCGCACTAAATGCCAACATAACCCTAACCCTATCGACTGTGTTCATTGGGGTTAGTAGGATCACACATTATTTCGTTGGCAGCAGGAGGCACCAAGTATCGGTTTAAATGACAAATTTCCAAGCGCAGTGGTTTCAAGACGTATCTGTTTACTTTGATGTTTAACGATCGCGCGCCGAGCGGACCACATTCTCACTCCCGTCAAGCATCCGAAAAAAAGTGGGCCAGATCATCTAGGAATTATATGGCGCATATTAGTCGGTGTGAGGTAAAGCCACCGGATCTCTCGATCCGCACACTTGTCGGATCAACAAACTACTGTGCCACCCTACTAAACCGGCAAAGAATGCTAACCCTAGTGAAAACAGTGGATAGGGTGAGGATTAGGTTAACGGTTCCCTTTTCCTCATTTAGCCCCATGCATAAAGAGCACATTACCAGCAGCCCCGTCGTTTGTTCTCTGAGTTGGGTCACGTATTGCGTTCTTGCCCAGTCTGTTCTAGGAAGGTTTTACTAAGTAGTACTGGTAGTTAGGACAGGGCATCGTAGGGCTCACCTCCATTTGTGCGGCGAAACTGTGCAGCTGAGGGTTCGTATCGGTCCCGATGCTGGAAGCAGCAGCGGTAGCAGCGGTGGTGGTGGTTGGCGTCGTCGCATTGGTCAATATGGCAACCACAGTCCTGTTTACCGAATCACCGTCCATGCAGCTATTCACCACGCGATATGGAGCCACAATCAGGCCGAAAACAGCAACACCCAGTAGGACGGCTGCCACCTCGGAGAACATGCCTTACGGGGAGGGGCCAAAACAGAGACAAGACGTGGTAAGGTAGGCAGACAAAGTGTGGGCGGAGGGCGGTCGAAAGAGGCATCACGTTTTTGACCCTAATCCACATCCCCTGACTCACAAAGTAACACACCCACAGTCAGTGACCGACCTCATTGCATTTTAACCTAAATTCTGAAATACGTTTTAGATTAGAAAACATTACTCAAGTTAAGCTGTAGTATTGATTATCGTGCAGTCTGTCAATACTTTGGATACTTCAATATGCCAGCTTTGAATGCACGTCTTTCGGACCTCTGAAAATATATTTATCAATAAAAATGGCTAGTTAAGTAGTATGCATGTTTCCAATGACTTTCAATGTCCTTATAAATTCAAATACAGCTTATCGAAAACGTGAATATAATATGCTTTCTTTTACATGCTTGGAAGATAATTATGTTTTCTTCAAATATTCTTCTTGAAGAAAGACTATTTTTGGCTTTCGAAAAGTTTCGAATTGTGAGATCGCATAATATACAATCAAATCGCATCGTCTCCATTCTTTTATCGATGCCCCCACGACTTTTACGATATGGTTAACATCAATTGCACTGTATGCCATCTTCGTAATTTCATAGAGAAATATATGCAATTCCATACACGGAAGAGATAGAGCCTGTGGACTGACAATCCTAAACACAAATAAAACGGCAGATCAGACTCAAAATTATTATGGAATTGGAACATTTTAAAAACTTAAAACCGAAAAACATAAATTATAACAATACGTAATGTACTATTACACGAGTACAAGAATAAATACTTTACTTACTTTTGTTATAATAAACATTTCATGTTGTGAGGGCATCGAAATATTTATAAAAATGTAAACTAGTTAAGTAATAATTTTTATCCAGTTCGGTTTATGACGTGCATTCAAAGGCAGGCATCCTGGTGTGCCTAAAATATCTAGGTATGATGTTCCAAGATAATAAGTATTACATTTTTACTTAGGTAATCCTTTCTCACATAAAACACAATTCAGAATTCGGGTTAGTACTGTAAGAGATCTGTCACCGACTGTAGGTGCACCAAACGGGAGGGTTGGACGGCCTCGGTAGTACCAACTAAAGGCGCTAACGACAGTTCGACCGTCGATTAGGACGAGGTCCACCGTATGCTCCACAGGAGGGTGGTGCAGGGACGGTGACTTGCGCGTGCTTTAGTTTAAAGTGATAGTAGACTTGCGCTGCAGCTACCGCGCTCTCTCCTTCTCCCCCCACCTGAGCCCAGTGTCATGACAGAATCAAGAAGACCGGAGATGGGAGAGGGCGCAGGTGGCTGGCGTGGCCGGAGTCGCCCACACCTGACTCGGATCCCACGGAGTGGGAGTGCCATAAAGGCCACATTGAGAAGGAGCCATTAGAGAGGTGCTGACATCGGCGCCATTTCCTCCCTATAAACAATCTGACGCGCTTAAAACTATCACGGTGCGCTAAAAGCCGTGGCTTGGAAGGTGCTAGCTGACGGGAGAACTCAGACCGCGTGGTCAGCCCAGTGTATTTTTTGTGTGGAATGGCTGATTGGCAAACTGAGAGTCAGGTTGCAATGGCTCCTTCCTAATGTAGCCTTTATGGCACTCCCACTCCGTGGGATCCGAGCCAGGTGTGGTGGCACGCCCAGGGGCGGCTCCGGCCGCGCCAGCCACCTGCGCCCTCTCCCATCTCCGGTCTTATTGACTCTGTTTTGACACCGGGTTCAGGTGGGGGGAGGAGGAGAGAGTGCGGTAGATGCGGCGCAAGGCTGCTATCACTTTAAACTAAATCGCGTGCAAGTCACCGTCCCTGCACCACCCTTCCGTGGAGCATACATTGTCAGACTACGACGGTCGAACTGACGTGTCTGTGGGGGGGACAGCTTTCCTGCTGTCGTGCCCTGTCGGGGAGGGGGAGGGAGGTGGGTTATAGTAAGCAATTCTGACCAGCGTACAAATTTGCGTCGTTCACACGACAGCCCACCAACGTATTCTATGCAGTGCGTCAACCTCGAAGTCCAACTGGCATTCGGAGTGCTTGATGCCCCAGAAATTAGCCATGACGCAGTGATGGCAACCAAAAGGCTTCCGTTTTGTTCTCTCAAGGTGCAAGTCCCCCTCCGCAACCCGGGCGCAGGAAATGACTGCTTGATGTGAAAGTCTCGTTAGTGCCAACGGGATTGCAAGTGAAAACATGCCACAATGGCTATGGTGGGGGTTAGGTTTGCGCGCATAGGTAGGTGTTTAATGCGGTTCAAGTCAGTGGCAAAAAAAACTAGTTCATTTGAACGATGATGGTTGACATCTAAATTAATTTTCATTATCAACGCGCCATCGCCCTTTTCCGTCATTTAACCTACCCTACACCCACTGCTGTTGTCCCCTTAGTGCATGCTTACCTACCGATTGTTTCGTTCGGGGGGTCGTACAAGCATTCGTATTGCCAGTATTATTACTTTAATAAAATTAAACTGAGCAATAAAATTAAACTCACGAACAACTAGGACCCTCAAACAAATGTGCTTTCTCATTAGGGTACGGCTATAAGTACCACTAGCATTACAGGTGGCTTCGGGCTAAATTCCGCGTAGGGGAATAGGGATTTGGCGTGAGGGTTGATATTAAGATACTGGGACGTGTATTCTTTGAAATTTGGTAAAGCGCTAGCTGCAGTACGGTTGGGAGGTACTCATGCTCGTGTCTAAACATGCTTCCTAGTTTAATTTCATAAAAGAACAGCTTGAAAATTTTTGAAAGTGTACAATACGACAAGGGTTTACATAGGGATTAGCAGATTTCCGTTTCTAGTAGTGCTTTCAGTATGAACCTTAGGATGCGTGGCATAACGCCTAACCGGCGTTTGAATCTATCACGAGGCGCTAACCGTCATAGCTTGAAATGACTTGGTGCTCATTGGAGTTTTGTGGAGTGACTGGATGATTGAGTCAAACTAATATGGACCCTTCTCGATGTGGCTTTTATGGTACGCTCACTGATAGGAGATCTAAGTCGCCCTTGCAACAACCAGGTACCGACTATGGGGACTAGGTCGTGTGTGTGGAACGCGTAATCAGTCTGTTTAGCTTTCTCAACCACTGCATCTGCCCCCCCCCCTCCGGTCGTCCTGACGTTGCTTGCATCAAAACAAAGTGGGTTGGATGGGGAGTTGCGGAAGTCGGTCTCCCTGGAAACTAATTCACGCACAAGTCACCGGTAATGTGTGCACCTCGTAGGGTGCACTGCGGACGGCATCGCTTGAGACAACCGAACTGTCACTACCAACAACTTCAGACCCCGTACGGGGTCTTCCGACCGTCCATCTTACTGTGAGATACTAACTGATTACATAAGGGGCAATTTTCGTGGTATATAAAAGGCTGCAGCTCCACAAGCTCCCTATAAAGAACATGGGGAGCGGCGTCCACTGATGAGGTCCGATCGCGGGATCAGCAATCTATTTTAGGACGCTCAGCTCAGTAAACAGCTGGATACGGGGTCAAATGTCAGGTTCTTCGAGCCGGAAGTTAGGATACGGCAGACCGACGATAGCCCGTATGTCAGAAACGCCCGTAGCAATCGACTCCCCGGTCGCCAACGCATCCGCTTTTCGGTATTGCCTGTGGTTCGCCTAGCAAGTCTACCGGTCCCTGTTCGCACGCGCGCGCATGTGGCAGTTCAGCTCGCTGGTGTCGATCGATATTTCTCTCTACACCGATTGGCCGCAACCGGGCGAAGCTCAGGTGAAGGTACTGCGGTTGGCACTTGCCTGGTGGCTGTAAATGTTTGCTGGACTGGCTGTATGCTTTTTCATCTCAGCAAAAGCTTTTCCTGCCTAATCCGTCCTCCTGGACTTGTCGAAAAATTCTTTTTGCCCACCATCGCACTTATTAATCGCTGACGATGCAACCGCCTATGAGGATCCTGATACGACGTCGGGAGGCGGAACGGAAATACCAGTTTGCGTAAACAAAGCAAGCCAGCAACCCGGGTTGACACTAGGCATCTCTCATCGTAGTAAACGGTGCGTAAAACTGCAACGGAGCAACTAACGGAACCGGGTTGGCTGACTGAGAACGGCAAGGAAGCCAGACATTGACGCTTTAAGTTCCTTTTCTCTATCGGTGAGACGCCGCTTCTGACAGCATGTGGCGGGTCGCCTATAGCGCTGGAGGAGAACCCCTACGTCTGAATTACCCGCAAATGGGGCTGTGCCAGGGAAACCTTCCGCAGTCCCCCAGAGCTATCAAAGACTTCGTCTTGTTTCAGTTTTGTAACAATGATGAAGACCAAGGATGAGATTTGAGCCCTCGCTCACCAGTCTGCAGACCAAAAACAAGCATGGCCACAAGTATTACATGTTGGTGTTCTTATTTTTGACGGATAGCGGCTATGTGCACGTCATAGCCTCATACACATGTACAGCCGTGACAAAAATACCATTAGATGGCTAATTTTTCATCAGTTGTCGGTAGGGATTGCTTGGCTGACCCCCGTGGTAGTAATTGGGAACTGCAAGTGGTCGTAATAAAGATGGATCCGCGTCAAATTCCAGGGGCGATTAGGGTTAGGTAAGGTTAGGGTTAAATTTAAGGTAAGGGTAGGGTTAGCATTGAGATAAGGGTTACGGTTAAGGTTTGGATTAGGGTTGTGTTTGGGAAACGGGGTTTATCACAACGACCCTTGCATTACGAAGAGGGCGGGCGTTCCTGGTTACCTGTCCTATCGGTTGGGGTCATATAAACAATCCCAACACAGTTGCCCATCGCCAAGATGAGTGCCTCGTCATTTGTCGGTAACTCTACAGGTGGTATGCAAGGCTCGACAAATTTGCTTACCCCTTAACTGCGTCAGGTGCTAGGATGTCATCCGCATTTACGGTTAATTCATCAGTATAGTTGATCTGTGCCCAAGTCACCACTTATCCCGGTGTGCTCAATTGCCAGACTACCACGAGAATAAAAAAAAAAAAAGCCATCCCCATAATCAGCGGCGTTCTGGTCGTTGTCGTCATCATTACAACAACAACAACCACAACCCAATATTTAAAGGTTTCTACGCTTTTCCTAATGAAAGAAGATGAACAAATTTCAAATGCAGTTAAAAATTTTCCGGAATAAAAACCAACTGTCCGGTTGCTAGTGATGGTGCCTTTCTGTGCGGAGGAATACTTTTGATAAAGTGTATGCAATGATGAGTTTACGTATTCTTGATAGTTCGATCATTTTCATACGCGCTATTCTGCATGGAATTTACAAACCCAAAGTTCTTACATGTAGTCTTCGGAGGGAAAGTATGATTTGGCAAAATCTGTTTCTATCCAGTCACATTATGGTTATTCGTGGCACAAATTGGAAAGGTCTCAGATTAAGAGAATGAAAAGAACTTTCACCCATGTCCTGTGAGTGTTTCTTGCTAAAATACAGGGAACGACAGTTGAAACTAAATACAGCTGCTAAGAGTCGATCTAGCGTATGACAGTGAAGCATATTTCTAGTGCAAATGAATAATCTTTTGGTCATCAGGATGCTAAACTCACGGTTTAGGTTTTTTGGCGGAGTCTAGGTTGTGAGTATTATTTGCGAAATGCAAATTCAACCAGCACAATTGATAAACAGCCAACTGGCTAACCGAAGGCTTTGCTAGCGCGCAAGCCTAAACGGCTATTTGAATGCAACGACTGTCTTAAAGAGACCGGAACATGTTTTAAACCAAACTTCTTTCCAAATTCCTCGACAAGCCCCGCCAGATCCAATTTTTCGAGTTTCCTTCCACCACACATGCGGGATCGGCCCCATTTCACAAAGAAATGGCCGTATAGACGTCAGATTTATATTCTTACTTCGTAAGACATTTTAAGAACAGTCTAGTGCCGGCACAATTTTGTGATCTTTATATTTGACAGCTGAAAATGGCGGCCTTTAAGCTCGTCCCCCGAATGGTTGCAGGCGTACTATAAATTTCTGGGGAAAAGGGATTATTTCCCTGCCTGAGCGGGCTTGTGAGACAACTGAGTGGGGGACGGCGGTCGCACCAGCCCAAGCCCGACTTACGGTGCACGCTAGCCAGAACGTGGGCGCAGTCGGCCGATCAGCGTCGCGACACCGACGTTGCGCGCGTCCTTATTGGCCAACCTCGTTGGTGACCTTGAAAAAATGGGCTGATTTGCGAGCGCATGCGGGTGCACGCGTACGCAATCTTGCCACGTGTAGATGAGCCGATGGAAGTGCGCGTGGGCGGCCGAGGCACGACACCCACGCCTTCTCCACAGCTGGACATTTAAACTCTGGGGTTGTGGGAGGGGAAGGAAGGGATGGTTGCGGATTTGGCCTAGTTACGGCAAGGAACAGGGGCGTTCTGTTTTTTTCCTGACGGCTTGCCATTTGGAGATCGACGATGGAGCATTTTGACCGCAAGTCGATCCGATTGTTGAACGCCACTGATGCGTCATCGAATACTCCTGATTGCAGTCGTAAGCAGATTGAGCCTTGGACGATGGTTAGATGGAGCTGGATTCTCCTCGCACGTCTTATCAGTCTTAGGCTTAACGCATGGTTGATGAGGATGGAAAATAAACCCGAAATAGTGATAGGCACTTTGTGTTTGGATAGCATCGACATAAATGACGACATCGTCAGCTCCTACGCTGTGCACGCTCCAGCTAAAGATATTGCATGAATAAGAAAATGAAAAAAGGGAAAATTGAGAGGGCTTCAATCCAAGTCATCGTTTATAATTACGCTGTTCCTCTGACGTGGGAGATCGGATGGGTTACTCAGAGAGTAGGTGTATTTGTGGTTGGGAATACGGAAAAAAAGAGAGAAGAAAGGATGACTTATACGACCCATAAGCAGGACATGAGAACAGGAATCATGCGAAGAAAATTACGATTAAGGTTAGGGTTAAGATTAGCGTTAAGGTAAGTTAGTTTCAAGGTTAGGATCCGTGTCACTTGAATGATTAGCGTGGGATTGTGGCGAGGGCTGGGGTTATACTTTAGTTAGGGTTACGCCGGGGCGGGGCGTTCCTATTCTCGTGGCCATATAAGTAATCCTTACAGCAAAAAGGAAGTTATGACATTTTTCACCGTTTACACGACTCCTGTCGAATTGGAGACACAAAGGTTTACCTTTTTTACTGCAAAACACAGCGGACGATTGGCTACAACCTAGGAACTGTTGAATCTTTCTTAACACCCAAAACTTCATTTCTTATATAATTTTAAATACCAGTTTTACCAGCGTGATGCGGTAGTATGCTCCTTTTACCTGTTATCTAAATCAACATATTTGTCAAAAAGGACTTCAGTTTACAAAAAATTGGTATCAGTGGGCCTTGCCCCCTTTGTCTAGATAGCCAAACACAGTAACTGTAAGCTGGTTAACTGGCACCTGTAAGGAAACCAAAAAAGGATGTTCATCCATAGTAATAAAAGCGGTTGTCAGGGCGTTGCTCCAAAGTATACATCAAAAGACTGAAGGGTATGACAGCCCACAAATTTGAAGTGCCAAGTGCCATAAAGGTGAAATACAACTAGCTTTCCAAAAGCAAGAAAGAAGGCTTACGATAGGCCGTAAGGGTATCTCGCTCCTCCGGCACGTCTGACAGAACGATGACCATGGAACTGTAGGGGACGTGGAAACTCTGAAGGGAGAAAAGACGGGAATGATCGGTTCAAATGCATATATGCGAATTTTGCCTTTCAAGAGGAGGAAGGCTGATGAGCACGGCTGAAGAGGAAGAAACTCAACCAGGGATGATTATATGGGAGCGGAAACCGCACATAATACAGGAAGCCATGCGCTTAAATTTCAGGGAAATTAGGGTTAGGATTAAGGTTTTAGTTAGTTAGTAAGGACACATGAATATTTACGCTTCCCGTGAGACAGCGCATGCTCACCTGTACTACTTGGTGAGGAAATTACTATTCCCGTGCTTTGTCGGCGGCGGGGGTGGACAACCTGGCGAGTTAATGTGAGTCGAGGTGCACCAGGGAGTGGAACGCAGCGACCTAATTCACCTTCAGAACGCAGATGGGTTATTCGGGAGGCACCCTTGGTATTGCTAGCCGATGACTGTAAATAGAAATGGAAACTGCTGCGTCCTTGTCTCTGTCTGTAAAAACCTCTCGACTGCATATTTTGTGTTTTTTTATTGCTCCTTCCCCTAAGGCGCCTCCTTAGCTGATGATGAGGACGCAGCTGTTTTGAGCAATAACCCAGTGAACGGGAAGTAGTACACAAAGGATTTGAGCGCGCGGTGGCTATGATTTAATAGAAGAAAACCTAACTCAGTTTTTAAAAACCTCAGTCTCGTAAATGCATTTTCTGGCAGGGGCGAAACAAAGGATATCTTTGTATGAACAGTGAAGAAAAGCATTCACAAGCACCACCTACCTCATCGATCATAATGACCGCGTAATCTAGAGCGGCATTCGAAATGTTGGTTTACGTCGATGAAGTAACAAGGATAAGTGACCAGCGCCAAGAGCAACGGGTCATTCGTAAGAAAGGAAAAATTGTCGACCTAGTCAAGAATATTTCCGCCACGTTATCTAAGCCATCCATGCTCGATTGACTGCAGAGCTAGAATTATTTTAGATCAGCATCGGGGAACAAGTGATAAGTCATGTGAGGACAAAAGGCTGTAAACCTATACATCTTCAGTAAGCAAGCACATATAATCATTCCAGACGCTCAAATGCATTGGTTCTGAAAAAGACTGCCGGGCAAGTTTTGCAAAGTAGGCTTCGAGAAAGGCATGTAAGCTGTCATCACTGCCGCTATCACTACTACACTCGAAAAGTCCCGGACACCGAGAACCGTAAGTGCAAGGACCTTATATGAATAATCGTGAAAAAAACACCTAGGCAATTCTATTGTCAGAAGCGACCAACAATATCAAGGTGCAATATCTTAAAAACGCGACTTTTATAGAATGCGGGAAATGTGAAAAACCTGCTTTAAAGGGCCTGACACTTGGTCAAAATCGAGAATGCGGCTGACGCAGTTAGCTATATCGGTAGTTGGAGGTTAATTAACTATCGATCTAAATAAGCAGCTAGTCATATTATATATGTTCGTGTGTGCCAAGGCAAATAAAACATAATAAATAATAAAAAGGACGTCTGTCCTTTTATGGCCATCACTGGTCTCTTAAACGCAGTTACAGAGAAGAATTCTTAAGCATTGCAAGGCGAACAGGTTTATGTGATAGTTAACAAAACCCTGTGGTTCTAGGTAATAATTTCTCAGTTTGTAGTCGAAAAGAGGATGCGAAGTCTAGAAAAGCAAGCTTGAAGCCCAGAAAATTGTCTGTCTACGTGATACGGTGCCACCCTCTTGTAGCTACTGAGAGCTTCTTGGGGAAATAGTTGTGTAAAAACGCCAACCACTTCGAATATGGGTCTAATCCTCCTTCACCGTAATTAATTTTAAGGAGAAATAGGCCAAAACTACTGGACTGGGTGAGCTCTTTTGTTGCGCTGGGTCAAACCCTTGAGCAAAAGGGTGATAAGAAATTTAAGTAGGTAGTGAAGGTATACTACAATAAGCTAGGTTTCATTATTCGTGTCTTTAAATTTTAGCTGGTAAATTGGAAACCTTTCAATGCTTACCAACGAGGAACACTTCCAAATAACTGATCGTTACAAACGACCGACGAAATAATATAAAATAGATTTCTATGCATCTATGTTTTCAGTTAAACATTAGGAGGACATTTGTGTTGCCTCGGAGGGGTTAAGAACCGTCGCTCATCGCAGGATTTGATTTCGGTTACCTTTCATACTCCATTTTTTCCCATCGATTAGCAAAAAAAGGAATTTGACGAAAGGAGCAAAAATGACCAACTTTCCAAAGAATGGCCTTCTACGAAATATTGCAAGCGGTCGACCATGATAACGAAGTTAAGTCAGATATACAGAGAAACAATTGATGAAATCCATACAAGCGAAAAACCAGGTAAAATATTTGAACTACACTATTTTAAAATCGAAAATGTGGTGTTTACTAAATAGATCAAGTTAATAAGGCGACATTTTCAAATTTTTTAGTATATTTTCGATGTATGATCAAAATTGTCTAAAAAAGTTATGCATTTTCATTTGGGTGAAAGGAAACCCAAACATGTGAAAAGTTGCAGATTGCGTTGCCATATTAGGAAAACTGACGAGAATTTCGTGTCGATATTGCTACTATCAAGGATGATTGTCAAATTTCCAGAATTATCAGAGTGGGGTGCAGGTAACTTTTCGGTCTTAATCATAACTCACAACAAGAACAGCCAAAATGTTTGAGATCAGAATTTAAACAAGGCAATAGACACCAAAACAGCGATATAATTTGAATGAAACCTAATATATTTTAATATATGCATATAAAAGCGAATAAACTTACTGTCAATCCAACTTGCAGAACAACAACGCAGGCCATATAAAATAAGAATTTTCCAAACTCGGAATGCCAGGGAACCGTATAAAAGAGTAAGAAGAAGCAAATCACGCTGACCGGCGTCGAGAATATGATCCTGAATGGAACGGATAAACATACAAATTAGGCATTTGTGCGTTTTTAATAATACAATTCTATAAAAAACGAAAGATGCCTAGATTTAAGGCATACAGTTAACCATGAGCGCGGTAAACAGCGTTAGATCTGGGCAATTGGAATGCCTATAGGCATACATCATCATTTTTTCCGCGGCTAGGCGATTTTGGGGCTGGTAGGATGGAGGACTAGGCAGTTAAACGAAAACGTTCAAAGAAGCTTGGAAAATGTTCAATGGGATTCAAGATTCCGGACGTGAACATGAAGTGAAATACAAGTAATTATTGACGCTTGTTAGCATCAGCCCCAAATAGCCCCCTCCAAGATCTGGGTATCTGGACTATAAAAAAATACAATAGAGATCAATTGGTGCTTCTTTTCTAAAAGAATTCAAATGGGCGCACTCGAAAATATTTTGCCACATCTAAACCAGCTGCACGAGAATAGTAATGAGTTAAATAAATTTGTAATAGCTCAATTTGATATTATTATAATGATGCGCGTTTAAAATGTGTGTAGATTTCACATAGAAACGGGTTTTATCTGAAAACGTTTCGACAACCGCAGGGTTATAGGGGCTCGGATTAGACGGAGCTGGTACTGAGAGGGGCACATTTAACAATGAAATAGACTAAACTAACCAAGAAAAAGTCAACAGTTTTGGAAAACACAAATTATTAAACAAATACCATGGGCGTTTACTCCCCATCCGAGTTTTCGTTCGAAGAACAAGGAATCCTACAAACGGGTCCGTTAGCGCATCTGATACACGAGCAGCAAACTGGATAGCAGAAAGATAATATGGAGTTATTTTTGCCGTTTCCAGAAGAAAAAGTGGCAGAAAAAATGATATGATGTTTTGTGTCAACTGCATCGGTAACCCGCCAGCGGCGTACGCCAGTTTTCTCCAGAGAGGCAAAGGTTCATCAGAGTTGGAGATCGTCGCTACCGAGTAGCAAGCCTCTACGGACGTAGCATTGTACTTCTGATCATCCACCGCGTCCTCAAATAGTTCATTTCCTTCAGCTTCATCATAGTCCTTCTCTCGTCCTAGCATTGAAAGCTAATACTACAGTTTGAACTATTAACGGAAACACAGAACGTGAGTGTAAGCTGCAACCGTAAAACCATGTCACCTTCAAGGTCAACCAAAGGATGCCCATTTTGGTACATTAAAAAACAAGCTTATGCCGATAAATCCCTTCTAAATACGTACTGAGTGCGAATGTTTAAGTGTTTTGCGTAAGATTTTATATATCGTCGAAATTTAAGGATACAAGTTTGGTCTAAAAATGCTAGTTTCCGTAAATCTTTAAAACTGGTTCTTAGTCGGGTTGCAGATAGTGTAATGATATTTTTATGTAATTGTTCGTATATGTCTGTACTTTAAGGGTTGATTTAGCCCTATATATCTGGAATTTCGGTTTGAAGTGTTTATGAATTTTACAACTTAATCGTAGTATTATGAGTTCACATTGCGCTCTTAAGCTTCCTTTTGTGACGCCCCGCTGCTTCAGGCTCATGCACATTTGCAGTGTAGGGGTCGAAAACATCGCAGATCACAAGTTCAGGGTAATTCAAGCCCGAGGAACAGTTACTGGTTTGGAATTAGCTGAGCATATTTTTAGATACAAAATAAAAAGAACAAGAACTAGATAAAGTAAAAGAAGAACAAGAGGAAGAGGAAAAAGAAAATGACGTTGACGACGACGCAAATAAAGAATTAAGTGGGAACACCACGTATAATACGGACAATTAGTTAAGTTTTAAAGGAAATTGTTGATGATAGGCCGGAAGAGAATAATTTACTTAAGCAGTTAATCAGCAGTGATGGGTTTTCACACTCTCATGCATCCTAAAAATCGGTGGGCATGCAGTGCTCCGAACAAAAGTGAGAATAATGGATGTTTCAGAAACAGAAAAGAACAGCGCTGGAAGTTCTAGCTGCATGATAAGAGAACTCATCGGTCTAAATGCGCGGGATACCATTCATTTTCACAGACACGTGGATAAAAGAATCCCCACGAGAAGTCATTTGCATTCTTTCAAATAAGTCTGGTGATTTTGGAGTCCGTTCCAGCATCGAACAGTTCCAAACTTGCCAGGCTGGGGCCATATGACCAAAATGTGCATGTACACATGCGTCCAGATATTTTCGTTTTCCCATAAGCCACATTAACACGCTACATATCGACCGACTCCAATTTGCTACAAAGCACACCACTCGGGGGATGATTTAAAACCCAATATATGGACAACATTGAACTTGTTCCGAAACCCTTTTAAACGAATTGCCTCACTCCTTTCACCTTCTTTCGGAGATGAAGTAACGCTAACATCACATACACTGTCATAGTTAGCAACAAATGTCGTCTGAGAGATCAACGCATGTTTCTCTACCTAATAAATATCTCCCTTGTGATGTCTTCTGTCTTCGGCTTCTAATTGGAACTTCATCTGTTGCTTGTGCCTCTCTGAAGTTACACCAACAACTTAGACGCAACGAACCCTCCTGCATTAGAAATCTTCTTCTCCACATCATTCAAAAATACAGACATTAGAGTCATTACTTTTTGCGCTTTTCATTATACGTCGGGTTTTTATACCTTATCACGCAATGTTGATGCGTTCATAAATATTCTGCAATATCGAAAAATATTACGAAACTTGCAGTAGTAAGCCACAGGAAAGGAATCCTCAACACCTTTCCATTTGGAATTAGAACCCGGATTCCTGGAGTGGGTTGCTGCAGTTTCTTAAGTAAAGCGCAGGCTTGAATGATAAAAAAACAATAAATTGCGCGTGAAAAATTAGTTCAAGATAGTTTTTAAGTTATGGCTGCTTCCTTCAAGAAATTATGAAGAGAATCCGTAGGGAGTAGAGTTCGTAGTGATTTGGTGTCCTTTATTCTTGAATACATATCACCCGAATAATATCCACTGTCAGACATTGAAGGGTTGATGCAAATTGAGACAAACCCATTAAGTGAATGCTGTGAACACCTTAATGCAAGGATTATGGTACTATGAGCAAACGATGCAGGCCGTTATCCTCGCGGCTATTTGAAGTGCAGTAGGATAAAAATTCAATTTACGTCCAAATGTACACAAACAGGTCAGTGATAGAGAAAAAATGCCCGTAGAAGTGAAAATGCGAGTCCCAAGATGAATCTGAGAAGAATTAGACGGTATCGCTAAGATAAGAATTTCATTCGCTTCATTTTTTGGATTCATACCCGAACCTGATGCTCGAATCATTTTATGGGCTTCAACCTGAATCGAAAACGTCGGGCAAGTAGTGTTATTGTTCCAGGTATCACGTCTAATTCTCCGTGAAAAAAAAACTGTCTTATAATACTGGAGATTACTCAGGTATAAAAAGTGCATAACATTAACCAAGCAAATTGCCTACACACATGCTTCATACACCAACGTATGTTTTTGCTTTAATGGAACAGAGATTTGTCGAGACCCGTTAAGCATCGTGGCAATCTCACCTGTAAAATTGCTAAATGTTGAAACTGAAAAACCTGGGTGGTCTGAAAGGAACCGAAGGGCTAACCGCTAGTTCCAAAAGGTAACGTTATCACTTTAATTTTTCAAACAGCTACTGAAACGAAAACGTCCATTCAAAAGCCATCTAGAGAAAGCGCACATGTTGGCGTCGCGTACAACCCACTGCAGCAAGTAAATTACTGAAAGTTTCTAGTCTGAATCTGCCACGTAAACGAATTTACTTGTCATGGTTCTCACCTCAAACAAAAACCTTCCCAAAACATATATAGTGTCATCCACGATAAACGTCCTAGTTAATAAACCCGTACGAGCACAGACGGATAACTCGTGAGAAAATTACCGTTATAAGGAATTTCTTGAATGTACTTTCTGCTTTACGGAGAGATGGGTTACACACAAAATATGGCTTCTCTATGTATACAAACAAATGTTCTTCAGAGCAATGGGGAAATTTCCTAACATATACGACTTTTTTACTAGGCAGTGTGGAGAAAACCTCACGCCCTAAGATCATCCAAACACTTTTAAACTTTATTCCTGGAATTAAAAATTTGTCATCTCAGCTGTTTGATAGAGGAACGGTCTTGTAGGATTCGCATAAATGAGTGTTTTTCAGTCGGTCTAGGATTAGAAGGCAAGACGTGAATGAGGGAATTTGGAATGAAGTCGAAGATAAGGGTGTGCAGATGGAAAAGGGAACTGATAAAAGAAGACGGACGAGTCATTCAGATGGAATCATTACCTTTGTTTACAAAACTCACCTTTATAACGGTTAAACTCCTAGATGAGACGAGCATTGAAGGCCATTTCCGAAAGTGTTCTGAGTCTGTCTAATAAAATGGACATGACTAAAACCTTATTGTTAAAATTGAACTTGAACTCATGGTATTCACAGAACTATATCTCTCTGTATGTATTTTGGAATCCTCACCAACAATTCGAAAATGTACACCCTTCCAAATGGATGGACCAAGCAATTGAGTAGTGCTTATAGATTTGATCATTTTTTATTATGAACGTAGTCGCCCAAGAATATAAGAAGGTGCAAGAACTGGAAATTTTGAATATCACTGTCTCTACTTCGTACATATAACCGTCGCTGTCATCAACCTCCGAACTAGACATCCGACTGTACTCATTTTCTCCTAAATGAGCAGAAAAGAGTCAGTAGGAGGAGGGTTCTCCTTTATCTTGGGGCTGTTGATGCTCCTTTTCGTGATTGGCAGACGAGAACTGCAGAGGGCTATCAGAATACCGCGATCACGGATTGCCACAGTGGATATTAGACGATCTTCGTTGACAGAATATAAATAAATAAATAAATTGTATATTTAAGGCCCAGAGGGCCCCATCATTCCAAACTTAGTATCATGGTTTAAATAAATACAAAGTGGATAATTGCTGCACTATGTGAGCATCCATATGAACAGCAGAAATGAGTAGTATGGTAAAACATATCCGATTCAAAAAGATTTGCCATTTATAAAACAAAAGTCAACAATCGTTGGCATATACGGTGAACTCGAAAAGAAGCAGTGAAAAAAACTCCTAGGGTTAAATCGGAGGCGGAGTTCGGCGAGCCGCCAATTTAAAAAAAATAGGAGAAAAAAACTGCTTCACTAAAAAATTAATAGCTAAATGCAATGGGATAGTATTGATGATGTTGCTGACTGCGTATGAGGGTTCGGGACGCTCCTTGTCGGGTGAGAGGTAATATAGCAGTCAGAGCTACTGTTTATAAACACCAGTGGAGGTGAGAGAGGACGAACTCATCGTAGACAACATGGTCGAAACGAAGAGGGGACAGTAGAGGTCACGAGATCATCATCGAGATGCGACCTTGCTGACTGTATAGTCCATCACCAAAGAGGCGAAAACCATCAGAACCCACTTTCGATCATCAACAGATCCTGGAGACTATCGTCAGGGTTGCAAATTCGAAGGAAAGTATCAAGGTTGTCAAGAGTTGGCAATGCTAGTTTAAAAAGGAGGGAAGAAAAAGTGAATGCAAAGATTGACTCTGCAGAGGATGATGGAAAATATAATTAGAGACCCAATATAATATCAAGGGATCTGCCTCAAATACCAGGAGGACCCTTTTTCAAAATCCAAAAAGTTGCGAGTTTGGGAAAAGAAACAGACAATAAGGACTTTATATCTTTCGAAGTTAAATGTTTGCGTAATTTGGTTTTGAAAATAGCTAATGTAGACGACAACCTAATTTGCAGTGGTAGATTATTCCATATGAAAGCATATTTGGAGGCAAAAAAACTGAGACCGGTTGGTTGTGGAGCTAAGGGGTGGTGAAATGAACATGGAGGAATTACGAGTGGCATAGGGTCGATTTACCGGAGTGAGAGCGTTAATTCGTGGGATATTTGGGCTAGAATTAACGCAGAAACAGGAAGCAGAGACCAGCTTCGAGTCTTCTAACCCACAGAAATTTAATGTTTGCTAACTGGCATCTATCCGTATAAGAGAAACTGGATCCAGGAAGAAAATAGTTTTCGAGTAAAAAAACCCTCTGAACTTTTTCAATCTTACTGCGGTCAGAGGCGTTCATCAGCCCAAATAGGGGACAGCAGTATTCGAGGATAGGAAGAACAAACATGCGGTATAGGTTTAACTTTATTTCCGGAAGGAAGAAATTATGTGATATAAAACCACATATCTGTGCAGCCTTTGCAGAAATTCGATCTGCATGAGGCGATAATGCTAGCTTATTCGTGTAACTTAGACCTAAGTCTTTTTATGGTTGATCGTTCTAAAAGTGTACTATTTTGAAATACTAGGGGTCCAGGAAGCTTGGCGGGGCCAAAACACATGAAACTGCTCTTGGATGGAGAAAATTCCATCTGCCAAGTACAGCTCCAACGTGAGAGCATTAGTAGATCAGTGTTTATTTTGTCAACGCAACATATAACCTTTGGAACACGGGCAAATGAGAATCGAAGGTCAACCTGCATTGACCTCCTTTTTATCCGAAATCACGGAATGCAATCGACCTAAGGAGTGCCCCCAACTAGGTTTTAACGATTACTACATTTCGGGCATCCTCGGTTTTCCGAATCCATCATGTTCGAAGGTGGGGTGAGAAACATTTGTAAGTTAGGTGAGCACGTATGGGGATAAAAATTTTTGACATATTTTGTTAAACCAGTATAGCAACATAAAATAACGGATTACTTGATGCCGCTTAGTTAATGTCTGACTAAAACTGTTGAGGTCCACAGTCCTTCAAGAGGAAAGACAAAAAGTGACTGTAGGAAGTGAACGAAAAATTGACGAAGACTTACTCTTTTTAAAGGCGAACGCTGTTGGAATTAGTATAGGCCAATGGGAAATAAGGAATACTTTATAAATTTGAACATATTGTTGAACACTGGAGTGACCCGCAATTTTGCATGACAACGTATGGAGCATTAAATGAAACTTGCAGTCCATGACCGCATACAGGTTAACACGAAGGATACTGGAAATGAATGATTAAGTCCCAGTTTTCCATCTGTTTTGATTCCTTTAACCTCTCCTCGTGCCCAAATATAATTCTTTTTTCTCCCACATTACCCGGATCAACTAAAGTCCACTTCATTTTTCTCCAAAGAAGACTCGTACTTTCGTTGGAACTAGTTAGTACAGCGTGGCTAGGATCGATTACTTGTCCGATGATCCACTCCACGTAAACGTTCTACATTCCAAGAGGTCACCAGTAAACCGTGCAAACCATTGCCTAGCACATTCGTTGCATCGTTCGGAGCTCACCATTTTTTGTTCCAAAAATATTTAAATATTGTTTTAAAACCACAAATCGCATGCGGAGGGGAAAAACACTGCTTGATATCCACAGCAATATTGCTAAATTTTTGTTATATATATATATATATATATATATATATATATATATATATATATATATATATATATATATATATATATATATATATATATAGTTGGCCACTCACGCAGAGAGCACCAATGTGCACATTATCCTTATTTTACCTTAGTGCTAGCTTTGCCTACGTAGTGTTATGCACATTTAACCCGTTAATATACTAATGGCTGCCTATTGGCAGTTTAATGAATATTACCCGGTTATCTCGCTGCGGCCGAGAGAGGTCGGCCCAATTATTCATATCAAATATCCATCTACGCCTATAACCCTTCAAATAGACTGATTTAGTCTAGGTTAGCGATTAATTTCTAAGGGAATTAAAAAGCAGCAATGATTATTTTTATTTAGAAGACGGTAAGCCTGGAGACGAGAAAAGGTTGGAGGGCGTTTTCCTGTTCAATTCATAGTACGCTATTATCAGTATTTCAGTCCTACCTCACGCGTATGTATTGCTCCTACGAGAGACAGTTTTTTCTTCTCGCGGGGGAGGGGGCCAGAAAAGATGCCCTAAACAAATGCTGGGTCTCACGACAGCTGCAGCAGACCGTGGCTAGCAGACTGCAATTACATGCGGTCGAAAAACTCTAAACAATATCAGCAACAACTCCTCTCTCAATCCCCCCACCATACCCTCCGGGGTAACCCCCGGACTGCTCGAGTGAGATTGCTCAATCTAGCAGACTGGAACGTTCGATCCCTTTAAGACAAACCCAGGGGCAACCGACCGGAACGGATGATGGCGCTAGTCGCTCGGGAACTGGCGCGCTACAAGGTGGATATTTCTGCTCTCAGCGAGACCCGATTCTCTGAACAGGGTCAGCTGGAGGAGGTGGGTGTCGTCTACAACTTATTCTGAAGCGGTTAGGCAAAGGCAGAGCGACGCAACGCTGGTGTCGCCTTTGCCATTCGGAACAACATCGTGGGACGTCTGCTCTGTTTGCCGCAGGGTATCGATGATCGCCTGATGAGCCTCTGCCTGTCTCTTTGGGGAGACAAGTTCGCCACCATCATCAGCACCTACGCTCCCCCAATGACGAGTTCTGATGCGGCGAAGAGCAAATTCTACGAGGACTTTCATGCCCTGCTGGCGACTGGGCCAAAGATGGACAAGTTAATTGTCCTTAGTAACTTCAACGCCCGCGTCGGGACCGACTACACTGCCTGAAAGGGAGTGCTGGGTCCCCATGGTCTCAGTAGCCGTAACGATAACGGCCTCCTTTTTCTGTGAACCTGCGCGGAACACCGTCTCCTGCTGACCAACACCTTCTTCCGCCTCCCGATGCAGCAAAAGGTGACCTGGGTAACCCCCAGTCGAGACACTGGCACTATTGGACTATGTTCTCGTCCGGAGGCGAAATCGACAGGACGTGCTGGTGACAAAAGCGATTCCCGGTGCCGATGGATGGACGGATCGACGCCTCGTCATCTCCAAGATGGGGCTTCCTCTGCAACCACGCAGACGACCCAAGGTAAGTGACCACAGGGTAAGTTGAATACTGTTTTGTTGAATATGCCTGCTCACTATTTCCATTTCAGCAACGAACTGGCCAACCAACTAACCAACCTTCTAGTCACCGACGTGGACATCTCCGTGGAGAACCGCTGAGGGACACCAGCCAATCCACCGCCCTGGATATCCTCGGCCACGCACATCGAAATTTGTTACAGACGATTTAGGCCATGAAGAATTGTTAAATTAGTTTTTTGCCAACCACTTTACCACTGAAACTAGCCCCACTCCCACAATTCCTCTGCTTTCAAATTCACTTCTAACAACCATTAATTTCTCGCCTTCACGTATTCAAAAAGAAATAGCTCACCTAAAAAATTCATATTCGGTTGGAACTGATAACATTCCAAACTCACTTATTAAACAGTTAAGGGATTTTCCACCTTTACTAAGCAAGTTATTCTCAGTATTTCCCGAAAATGGTTTCTTCCCTGATTATTGGAAAACTTATGTTATAATACCAGTTTTTAAATCTGGTTCCCGCTCGGACATTCATAACTATCGCGGTGTTCGTTAAACGCCCTCACTTGCTAAACTCTTCGAAAAACTAATTGCAAAACAAATCACGGATTTTTGCATAAGCAATCAATTTGTCAACTTTTCCCAACACGGCTTCTTACCGGACCGCTTTTGTGAAACCTGCCATATGTATTTTCTAAATCTACTAACCTCTCTTCGTAATGATCATCTATCTGCAGTAGTTATTTATTTTGATCTTAGTAAGGCATTCGATAAAGTGCCTCATAGGCGACTTCTAGCTAAACTAGAAGCTATAGGATTTCGTAGTCCCCTTACTGACTTTATTAGATCATACCTAAATGATCGAAAACAAAACGTTTTAGTAGGGTCCTCATACTCAAGTGCTACTCCGATTGTTAGTGATGTCCTTTAAGGTACCGTTTTAGGTCCTTTGTTGTTCTTTCTGTATATAAATGATATTTCATCGATAGTTAAACATTATCAATCTTTTATTTATGCTGATGACCTCAAATGCGTGTATTCCTTCTCTAACTCTACAACCGAACGGTGCCTAGAACAAATTCATTCAGACTTAGACGCTCTTTCGGCCTAAAGCTCCGCATGGCTAATGGAGTTCTCACCTTCTCAGTGTCGCTACATGAGATTTGGGCCTGTAAGGCTGCCGCAACCTCTTATTTTTGAAGGTTACCCTATGATTAAATGTTCCTCCATCAAGGACTTGGGCTTAATCTACACAAATAAATTAGATCTTTCGCCTCATGCCGATGGAATTATGGCCAAAGCTGCTCAGATTTGCGGCTTTATTTCTTATAATTTCTACCTTCCTGAAATTAAATTAAGACTTTATCATATGTTTATACTTCCCATTCTTGAATTTTGGTGTCCTTTCTTCGGTTTAATGAACGAATCTAGCCGTTCAAAAATTTAAAATGTCCAAAGACATTTCACAAAAAAAACTATTTCCAACTCTTTCAACTATTTCCTACTCAACAAGATGCCAGCTAACGAAGCTAAAATTGCTTTGGGTCAGGAGACTTGAAGCAGGCTTTTGTCTCCTTTTCCGACTAAATAATAGTTCAACTCTCCCCAAGCTTTCTGTCATTATCCCCGTTAGTCTTCCTTATAACCTAATAAATTCTGCACTAATTATACCTCCCCCTGCATCCTCCACATGTAAACGCTCTCTCTTCTTTGCTTCTAGGTATAGTTTTCTTTGGAATAACTTGCCAATTGAAATTAGGTCGTTAACTAGTCTATCTGCATTCAAGCGAAGACTGCACATTTATCTTAACACTGATTTTATTAAACTTTTATTTTCCTCATCTTTTCCCAGTAGTTTTCCCCATGACTCGGAGAAAGGACCATCGGGAATTTAAGTGACCCTCTTGAAACTATATTTTCGCTACCTCGAGTCACCCATGAACTATGATGTCTCCTTATATCACCAGTCATCCAAACGATGAAGTCATTCAGACGTACATATTTGGTGGTCCACAGTCTTAAATGCTACCGTTTCTTTGGAAACTAACCATCATCAGAATTCAATTCTGGATCATAAGATGCTGAGGACTTAAGTTCATTGACGCATTTTCGTGAGATTTTGTTTCATACGCCTAAGTGATCAAGAATGAATCATCTCGACGTTTCATTATCTCATTCTGAAATGCTACTGCAGTATTCCCCTACTCTACCACCTGACCTTATCTTCCAAGTCAGTTTTTTCTCCTACCTTCTATTCAAAAATGAAGGCCTATTTAACTGTGCCTCCATTTTTAAGGTAGGAGTTTTTTTCACTTCCTATTATTTTCCAGTTCACCATTAATTTCAAAACATCGCTTACTGTTGATATAGCAGGACAAGTTATGTCTACATTATTGAGTAGTTGTACATTTTATCTGCACACATTGTCATAACTTTATTTCGTTACTAATGTTTGCTTAGACAGTGCCTAACCGGTGCTTACCAAGTATAAATTCTTAATTCTAAATCGGCAGCACTAAGACTGGTTCGATGACAATGACGCAGCAATCAACACTCTGCTCGTCGACAAGAACCAGTTGCACAAAGCCTACATCGATCACCCTACCGCTGCAAACAAGACAGCCGTCTACCGAAGTCAACGCCTTGTACAGCAACGGCTGCGGGAAATGCAGGATGCACGGATAACGCGCAAAGCCAAGGAAATCCATGGGTACGCGGACCAAAACGAATGGAAGAACTTCTCTTCCGTCACCAAGGCTGTCTACGGACCTCCCATCAAAGGCGCTGCCCCCTCCTCAGTGCCGACGGCAGGACGCTACTGACTGAGAAGACACAAATCCTGACACGATGGGCAGAACATTTCCAAAGCGTTCTCAATCAGCCCTCCACCATCTCCGACGCTGCCATCGAGCACCTGCCTGAAGTGGAAATCAAGTCCGACCTTGATCTCCCGCCCTCTCTCCAAGAAACCATCAGAGCCGTGCAGCAACTCTCCAGTGGGAAAGCACCTGGCTCAGACGCGATTCCTGCTGAGATTTGCAAGCATAGCGGACCCCAACTGATGAACCGACTCACAGTGCTCTTCCAGGAGATGTGGCCCCAATGACAAATCCTTCAGGATTTCAAAGACGCAACCATTGTCCACCTCTACAAGAAGAAAGGGAACCACCAACTCTGCGACAAACACCAAGCGAATCTCACTGTTGAACATTGCCAGAAAGATCTTCGCCCGCATTTTCCTCAATCGCCTGAATGCACACCTGGAACAAGGACTGCTCCCGGAAAGCCAATGTGGCTTCCGACGACATCGAGGAACAATCGCATGATCTTCGCCACTCGGCAGCTGCAAGAGAAGTGCCAGGAGATGCAGACTCACCTCTACACTACCTTCGTTGATCTGAAGAAAGCCTTTGACATGGTGAATAACTATGGGCAGTGGAAAAATCATGCAGAAATTCGGCTGTCCTGAACGTTTCACGCATATGGTGCGTCAGCTTCAAGACGGGATGATGGAACGCGTTACTGACAACGGGACACTATCCGGAGCATTTGCAGTGACCAAGGGAGTGAAGCAGGGCTGCGTCCTTGCGCCTACCCTATTCAGCCTCATGTTCTCTGCCATGCTAACGGACGCCTACCGTGAAGAACGCCCCGGGATCCGCATCGCCTACCGGATGGACGGCCCACTCCTAAACCAACTTTGGATGCACTTCCGCTCGCGTGTCTCCACAGCTACTATCCACGAACGTCTCTTCGCTGCCGCCTGTGACAACTTCGGACTTCACATCAACATTGAGAAAACGGTTGTGATGCATCAGTTGCCACCCAATACCATCCACACCGCAGCTCACATCAATGTCAATGGCCCCCAACTGAACTCTGTGGATACCTTCACGTATCTGGGCAGCAATCTTTCCCGCAGCACCAAAGTCGCCAATGACATCGCCCATCGGATAGCCAAAGCCAGCCAAGCCTTTGAATGCATGTAGAACGTGATCTGGAATCGACACGGTCTCCACCTCAGCACCAAACTCAAGATGTACAAAGCTGTCATATTGCCGACGCTGCTGTATCGAGCGGAGCCATGGGCGATCTACCAAAAGCAGACGTGGAAGCTCAACCACTTCCACCTCAGCTGCCTTCGCAGAATACTAAATCTTACATGGCAAGACAGGATACCAGACATGAGAGTATTGGAACGAACAGGCCTTCTCAGCATTTATGCTCAGCTGAAACAACTGCAATTGCGCTGGAGTGGCCATGGGTTCTGGTCGACATAGAGGTCAAGTACGTAGAAAACTCTGAAGACCTCCCAGAAGCAACTGCAGATCAACCCGGCGATCTGGGAGGACCTCGCCCGGAACCGACTGGCATGGAGAAGATTCGTGAAGAATGGTTCAGCAATCTATGAGGCCATCCGGATCACCGCTGCAAAGGCCAAAAGAGCGGCACGAAAGTCACCAGCGCCCCGGACAAGCTCCGCCGATGCACCGGCTCTTCCAACATGCCCGCACTGTCAACACGCGAATCGGCCTGGTCGGAGATCTTCGGACGCAATGAATCCACAATCCGACAGTTTCAACTTCTACGTCAAATTCTGCCAACCCTCCTTCGGACTCCCCCACCCTCACCTCTGGCATCAGTTCTATTACTCCCACCATCATAGAGACAGCATCCAAATACTCATCGCCTGTTAAACCCACCACCACCTCCGCTACCGCCACCATCAGCAAAAAGGACTCTCTCCTAAGCTGTCATCAATGCGACCGCACATTCACCTCACGCATCGGCCTGGTAGGTCACTTGCGATTCATCGTTCATAGACTGGTGAACCAGTGCCTGGTGTACCAACACACAGCAGAGATCACCGCCTCCACTGCCCTCGTGCATTCACTCATCGCATAGGCCTATTAGGACACATGCGCCTCCACGACAACCTGCGGTAAACCCCTGGAGGATAATACATATAAGCGCACACTTCCTTCACCAATACAAAGACAACACCCTCACCATCATGTATCCCTGAATAACACGGTTTCCTAGAAATCGTGGCTTGGAAGGCTGCCAATCGGACACTTGCATTGATTCACGCCGTCGGCCCAGTGTATGTGCTGTGGGTGTCGATTGGCTGACCAGTGGACTGAGAGTCAGACAGCGATGGCTCCTCCGAATCCCCTAATTTAGTGAATCCTGGTGTGTGCATTATGGGGGCCAGGTCATGCTGTGGCGCGCGAAGACGGGTACGCCGACCTGTCAGCCAATACGCCCATTCCTACATCAGACAACTGACCGGCTCGACGGTGCTCTGATTGTGGGGGTGGAAGAGAGATTTATGTCGACGGCACAGCGCATTCTCCTCACTATAAACAATCTGACGCGCTTGAAACTATAACGGTGCGCTTAAAGCAGTGGCTTGGATGGTTGCCAATTGACAGGATAACTCGGACCGCATGGTCAGCCAAATGTTTGTTTGATGCGGAGTGGCTGACTGGTGGACTGAGAGTCAGGCTGCAATGGCTCCATTTTAATGTGGCGTATATGGCACTCCCATACCCTGGGATCCGAGCCAGGTGTGGTGGTACGCCCAGGGGCGGCTCCTGATGCGCCAGCAACCTGCGCCCTCTCCCATCTCCCATCTTCTTGACTCTGTCATGACACCGGGTTCAGGTGGGGGAGGAGAGAGTGCGGTTACGATAAGCGCCGTGGGTTGGAAAGTCTCCAACTGACGGGATAACTAGGACCGCCTGGTCAGCCCAATGTGTGTTTTGTGCGGAGTGGCTGACTGAGGGTCTGAGAGTCAGGCTGCAATGGCTCCTTCTTAATGTGCCCTTTATGGCACTCCCACTCCGTGGGATCCCAGCCAGGTATGTTAGTACGCCCAGGGGCTGCTCCAGCAACGCCAGCCACCTGCGCCCTCTCCCATCTCGGGTCTTCTTGACTCTGTCACGACACCGGGCTCAGTTGGGGGGGAGGAGGAGAGAGTGCGGTAGATACAGCACAAGTCTACTATCACTTTAAACTTAATCACGCGCAAGTCACCGTCCCTGCACCACCCTTCTGTGGAGCATACGGTGGACATTTTCGGACTACGATGGTCGAACTGTCGTGTGTGCGGACAAATATTCAAAAATACTGACGCTGTTCATACATCTTCAATCACCTACAGGCATATATCTGCCAGGTTGGCAAGGCCGCTATAATTGCTAATGCAATAGGATGTGCGTTAACGGGATAGGAAAGGTAGTTAAGAACTGTTAACTATGACTTGAACGGTAATCAGTTGACACGATTTTACGCCGTTTTGAATTTCACCAGCGACATGCTTCGCCCACCGCCGTGCCAGTATAGAAGAGGGTTAAACACGACGCAGAATAGAAAGCTATGCATGCCTTGAATGATTACGAATTTCCAAGACATTCCGGGTGACTGTGGCTAAGAAGTAAGTAATGGTGTTCACGAGAATCAACACGTTCGAACCATCAATAAAGAACTCTCCCTTTTTAGGAAACCCGTGTCACCTGTTCGAACTGGCGAGCCCACAAAGACTCACTGTCACCGTCAGTGAGGACGCATACTGATAAAAATTACGGTGCTCAGTGTTTGATTTTTGGATGTCCGCGACTTTACTCGCATTACTGTTGTGTTGTGCGCTAGCAACCCGACGAATTCTTCGGGGAGCGAAGGCAAACAACTAAATAAAAGATGGTACGTAATTGTTATAAGTAGCAAGTATTCTAAATGCGAAAAATACTGAGTGGGCAAGTCGGTCGGAAAAGTTGTGACTCGGAACTGCCATTTAAACGGATAGAAAGATTATAGGTACTGATGCTCTCGGGCTCGTATGGCAGGCTTGTTATTATCTGATGTCTGGAATTTTCCTTCCGTTCTTAGCGGTCATCTTGGCCATCAATAATTAACTTCGCTCTGTTTCGACAGGAATCCTGTGTAAGTGCACAGGTGCACCGTAGGCACCGCACGGTTGCACCAGGTTATCTATTCTGTCGCGTTCACTGATCCTCCCGACACCATTTCTCGTGATTCACGCACAGAAGGCCTCAAAGTTGCTCCCTGATTGGTCGACCGGTGGCAATGGCTATTTGTATCGGGGCTGTTGGTTGTTTAAACAAGAAAATAAAGTATCATGTTTTTTGATTAATAAACATCTATTAGACCGTGGTCACTATGTAGACCTCAAAATAGCTTTCCGAGTACTTGGTTGGGCACGAACAACTGGGACTTTGCGCTACTTGGAAGTGGCGTATATACCTAATGAAAAACCAAACCTTTGCAAGTAACTAGACCACGTGGTCAATCTTAAATTTCTCCTAGTGATTTTCGACCCTAGATGTTTCATGGCCGTAGTTATCTTAGCTCATCCCCACATTTTCTTTCAGCTGAAGTTTAAAGCAAATGCGTTGAACAAATTATCCTTTACGTTGTCCTCTAACCCTTGCTGTTATGTATTGATTTTCTGTAAATTTAAACTGCTTTCCACTTTCATTCTTTATGTGTTATGCAAAGACGGGTCGCAGTTGATAAGCCATCATGAAATTTGTTTGTACCAATAAATCCCGTTTTAAATTCTTTACCTCAAACAATTCCAAATTAAGCGAAATTCTGCATGCTGATGCAAAATGCTTGGTCTTATGCCCTAATAAAATTCTCATTTTTCGTAGCTAGTGAATATAGTTCACGTAGGTGCCGCAGACCCAAAACGTGATCGGATCATCCGTCGACCCCCGCAACAGGCACTCAATTGAGTAAATGCGCGGGATTCCAATTAGGTTTGGCGTTGCAGATAAGCGTGGTACTACACTGCACGGGCGTCAACCATTGGATCACCAACCGCACTCACGTGACACCCGACAGTTCGACCGTCGATTTCGACGAGGTCCACCGTATGCTACACACCAGGTGGTGCAGGGACGGTGACTTGCATGTGAATTAGTTTTAAGTGATAGTAGCCTTGCGCTGCAGCTACCGCACTCACTCCTCCTCCCCCACCTGAGCCCGGTGTCAAGAAGACCGGAGATGGGAGAGGGCGCAGGTGGCTGGCGCGGCCGGATTCGCCCCTGGGCGTACCACCACACCTGGCTCGGATCCCACAGAGTGGGAGTGCCATAAAGGCCGCATTAAGAAGGAGCCATTGCAGCCTGACTCTCAGTCTGCCAGTCAGCCACTACACACAAAACCCACAATTGGGCTGACCAGGCGGTCCGAGTTATCCTGTCAATTGGCAACCTTCCAAGCCACTGCTTT